>CM027098.1:141346-201346 GCA_015343265.1 Pao palembangensis | reverse complement strand
AGGTGCACTCTCCTGACGGGCGTCTCACCTCATGGGGGCCGCGCTGACGCTGAGCTGGCTGGCTTCTGTGAGCGCAACAGAGAAACACGGTTAGCTCGCCGCGCCGCCTCCGCAGTCGTGTAAACGTCCGCCGACGTGGCGAAGGAGGACGCGTTCAGGTGCCAGCGTTAGCGACTCAGCTGCCTGATGGCGTGACTGCTAACGGAGGCGACAGAGCAGAGGTGGGGAAAACTGAGGCCCGGGGGCCACATGTGGCCCGGTGAACTATTGAATGCGGCCCGCAGAGCCGATCGTTTCTCCAAAAGCCAAATTAAGAAGGTTGTCAGCTCGAGTGGTTAGGATCAGGTTCAGACCCCCCCCCCACCGGTGTAGACATGACGCTAGCATCAGAGCAACACCAGACTGTGCCAAGGATCTGGCTCGTCAACTTCTGTCGCAGAAGTGCCGGCTCAGCATGCGGCCAAACGGCGCAGTCAGCAAACGGGAGCGGGTTTGTTCATCACAGATATGGAAATGTTTTATTCATATCAGCTGGGCGCTGCCGGGGCGCCAGAGCAGAGAGGCAGTCGGGGGGTGAATAAGGAGGAACTGGAGACCACTGAATCCAGCTGCTTCATGCCTCTCTCTCGCGCTCTCTCTCGCTCTCTCTCTCCTTTAACAGCGTTTTCCTCTGTTTAGCGCAGCCTCAGGGGATCCACGTTGCCTTCCTCTCGTAGCTCAACGCAGCTAAGAGCACCTGCGTGATTAGCGACCAGGAGAGACTCGGCCTTCCTCGCTCTTGTCTGCACTCCTCTTTGTCCTTCGCCTCTCCACCCTCCTCCTCCTTCCTCTCTTCATTTCCTCCGTGCCGCCTCTCAGCCTCCATCCCCACCCTGGAAATATCAGCCCATCACTCTCCTCCCAGTTCTTTCACTCTCCGGACGGCTGCTCATAAATCACACCGGGACAAAAGTCACAGTCGCACGGTTGCCTAGCAACCAAGCTGTCTGCCGTCAATCGCGCCTCAAAGATCAAGCCATCCCATAGTAATCTTAACTGTTGCTTCGCGTGATCAGCAGTGGTTCAAACGTGTGTGTGTGTGTGTGTGTGTGTGTGTGTGTGTGTGTGTGTGTGTGTGTGTGTGTGTGTGTGTGTGTGTGTGTGTGTGTGTGTGTACCTCTGCATGCCTCCAGTTGGCCCGTAAGGACTTTACGCATCTCTGACACCCAGATGTGTTTCACATCCAGAGACGGAGCCTGGAAAGAAGTGATGACAGGTGAAACGAGTGTGACGCTGCGATCGGAGATGGAGAACATGATCAAAAGGTTCCTGGTCAGATGAAGAAAGAGGAAATAAAAGGAGTGAAAACGATAAAAAGAGAAACGTGTCTGAACAGAACATGAGAGATAGATAGATAGATAGATAGATAGATAGATAGATAGATAGATAGATAGATAGATAGATGTTTATAGTGCAACACTGCCCTCAGCAGGACACATTTGAGAAGACGCCAAGCGTATATGTGCAGTTGAGTGAATCAAAATAATGATAAAAAACAAAGAAACAGCACATTATTACGCTTATTTCACAATTTAATTGTGTAATTACATCAGGCCAGAACGTGAGATTTCCACTTTCCCAGGTTTTCTGCTTCGTATAAATGATTTGTTCTTTGGTAAAAATGACCAAAAAATAACAAAAAAAGACCTGCAGGAACTAAAAAAAGACCTGCAGGAACTAAAGAAGGGCTGCAGGAACTAAAGAGGACCTGCAGGAACTAAAGAAGGGCTGCAGGAACTAAAGAAGGGCTGCAGGAACTAAAGAGGACCTGCAGGAACTAAAAAAAAGACCTGCAGGAACTAAAAAGAAAAAAGACCTGCAGGAACTAAAGACCTGCAGGAACTAAAGAAGGGATGCAAGTACTAAAGAAGATCTGCAGTAAGTAAAGATGACCTGCAAGAACTAAAGAAGGGCTGCAGGAACTAAAAAACTAAAGAAGCCCTGCAGGAACAAATGATGACGTGCAGGAACTAAAGAAGATCTGCAGGAACTAAAGTTTACCCGCAGGAACAAATGATGACCTGCAGGAACTAGAGACACCCTGCAGGAACTAGAGACACCCTGCAGGAACTAAAGACACCCTGCAGGAACTAAAGACACCCTGCAGGAACTAGAGACACCCTGCAGGAACTAAAGACATCCTGCAGGAACTAGAGACACCCTGCAGGAACTAAAGACATCCTGCAGGAACTAGAGACATCCTGCAGTGTCTCTCAGTCCTGCAGGACAGAAAGTGAAGTCATCATCTTTGAAATGTTAATAATATTCTGTATCAAAGACCGAGTTCAAAGGCTGAGTGTTTAAATAAATGATAAGCACAAAAAGGAAGAAAATGTGTGTTTGCTAAGTTCTCTGTAGTCTGGACTCATTGCTAGCGTGACGCTGACTGGCAGCAGCTGTGGGGTCAGAGTTTTCATGGGCGCGGCCCTCAGATTCAGCTCTGATCCCACAAACACACACGCTCACCACAAACCTCTCACCAACAGAAATAAACCGGATTAGGGACAAGATTTTAAGTGATATCGGTGAATTATTCATTGATTTGTACAATTTTAGAGTGAAAAGGCTAAAGAATGAGGAGAACGGGGGATCTGAGCCCTCAGATCACTCTGACAGAGGAATCAGACCTTCATGATGGCCCCGTCATGGCTGGTGTGCAGTCACAGTTAGCAAAGCTGATGCTAATTTCAAAGCTTTATTGATACCCCACCACCAGCAGCCATGGGTTCCTCTAAGCAGCTGTCTGGAACATAAAAACAGTTGATGCCCACCCAGCAGGAGACGACTGTACCATACACCTGCACAGGTATGACTAGGGCTCTCACGATTACGCTTTCTGGACGATTCATTGTCAGAAAAATAATTGCGATTGACAATTATATTGTCTACTTTTTTCCTTTTTTATATTCTACTATCATTAATGAATATGTTTGTTATCCCGCAATGGGGACGTTTAAGTGTCCCAGCAGCAGCACACAGAGAAGAAATAAGAAGAAGACTTTGAGAAAATAAATATATGGCTAACCCTATATATCTACAGTCTGCTAAATATTTTATGCAACTTTGTGGATACAATATATAATTGACAGTAATTATGAAAAAATAATCGCGAATATGAAAAAATAATCACGAATATGAAAAATAATCGAGAATATGAAAAATAATCGTGATTATGACTAATTATCGCGATTATGAAAAATAATCGCGAATATGAAAAATAATTGCGACTGATTATTTTTGTAACATTGGCGACTGCCCTAGGTATGGCTTTCATGGAGGAGCCATCAGGAGAAGAGCTCTCCTCCGGTTCTTCAGGCTAGCTGGCAGAACTCCACATCCGTTCCTGGAGACTGCTGCTTGGAATTTCTGCTTAGCCTTTGCCTCCATCTCTCTGTGGGCTACTTACCTGAATGATGTACACTTCTTCTCTGCCGTTGTACCAAACTTCAAACTTCTTGCTGTCGCCTCTGATGTTTTCTGTGATCCCGACAGAGCTCATCTGGAAACAGGCGAGCAAACGGAGACCATTGCAACGCCACCATAGATGCTGTCTTTTGTGTCCAGCGTTGTCCTCGTTGAAAGCTCCATGATGGGACAACACCCCAGATGGTCTGTGCCTAACCTTGAGCGAGTGTTTGAAGCTGTAGGACGGACTCTTCTCGTGTCCGTCAGCGGTTTCATCCCTCTTCTTGCAGAAGAGGAGCATCTTGTCATACAGGAAGAGATGCCTCTGCATGGGCTTGAACCTGGCCAGGTCCTTCACCTGAAAGCAGAGCAGCAATGATGCGAGCGAGCAACCAGCCTGGCATGGAACCTGGTTTCCTGCTCTAGCATGAAAGCCACGCGGGCGGCCTAGCGGGAGGCTTCTACCTTGTTGTGTCCTTTCTTGTGGTCTGTCCACACGTTAAAGGAGCCCTGCATCAGCAGCTTCCCCAGGTCGCCCAGGTTCCCCTGAAACATCAGTCAGATGTTGGAGATGGAGATTCATGTCATCTATCTTGAAATACAGGAGGGGGCAGTGAGGTTAACCCATTCATGGACATGTGCTAAACTTAATCTAAACCTGTGTAATCAGGAAAAAGTGTCAGCAGAGAGCACTTTTAGCGTTTGCAGTCTTGAACTGGCCTGAAGCAGAACTGTGGGTGACACACGTGTGATCGCAGTTGCTGAATATCTTTCACAGTGTGGGAACTTTATTGTGGGATAAAAGTCCCACTGGTATCAGAGCAGAAATGAAGAAACCCAACGTACAGTGATGCAGGGGTGTAACGCTGCTTCCTCTCCGCTGCAGCACGTCCGGACCTTCCAGAGTGATGTGGTAAAAGACATAAATAAGCCTGGCAAACGCACGCTGTGGCTCGAGAATCAAAGGTCCAGACAGGATTTCCCTGCAGCTCTGAGGCTGGCGCTCATAGTTACGCAGACATAAGATACGCGTGTATATATTTTACACCACAGGGCGGCGCAGGAGAGCCAGAGACAGACGGTTTCGTGGCCATGGATGGTAAACATCTACATACTCTCTGTAGAGCCTCCCAGTGAGACGCAAACATATGGAGGATATTAACATCTGTCTTTTTCAGCCAGACACATATTTTAATGACATTTGTTTAAGTGTAGCTGCAGTCATTTATCATCATTTGCTCGCTCTCTTTGGCTGAGCTGTCACATCTGACTTCTCTAATTCATCTAAATTACTTCAATTTGCAGCACTGACCCTTTTTTTTCACCTTTAGAGCGTTTCTGGCAGCATATTTCCATAAGAACATTTCCAACAGCGGAGGCTACATGCAACAACGGAAACCCTCCACCTTGTTTTTTCTTTCAGACGTGTGAGACGTATCTGCTGACCTCAAAGCCAGTGATGGCTATCTGGTGCATGGAGTCATTGACTGACTTGATGATGTCCAACACGGTGGCTAACGCCTCCTCCAGCTCAGCCGTCCTCTCCCCCTTGTTGCATTTCAACATCTCCTGCAAGAAAGGAATGAAGAATGCAGTCAAAAAAGATAAAAAGAGAAGAAAAAATGTCCAGATACAAACATACACAGTCAGAGGCGTCTTTATTTGGTAGCTGTTTTGCAGACGTTGACCTTTAGCATCTTGTGAATGACTGGGCGTTTTTTCTGTGTAGCGCATTATCAGATGCCACCACACAGGAGCCAAAAAAAGGGCCGAGTGGACATTTAAAATCATAAAATGTGCCTGACTGTCTGGGTAGGTTCTTCATCCAGGTCATGGGTATGGTTTAAGTCTGATCTCAGCGAGTAGGCTTTACCCAGCCAGCAGGGGGCAGACATGCTTGACCCGGCCAGCAGGGGGCAGACATGCTTGACCCGGCCAGCAGGGGGCAGACATGCCCAGAAGAACCCCCCTCCCACAAAACCTCTGCCTGTTTCAGCGTTTCCATCTGGTCTCTCAAGCTTCAGGTGCTTTGATTGTCTTGGTTGTGGGTTATTTTGAGCGTTCCTTTATTTTTCTTGCTGTTTCTTGTGGATTTGTCGTTTCAGGTCAGTGGTAGTTTCAAATAACCCAGAGTTTCTCCAGCTCTTGACGCCTGCAGACTGTCGGGAGAGGATGATCCGACCACGACTGGACGTGTTATCATCTCCAAAAGCACATTCGTTCTCTTGTGACGCAGAGCATGCTAAAGATTTTAATTCAATCTAGTTATCACAGGTTCAATGGAGCGACTGGACGCTGTTTAACGAGGACAGGCTAAACAACGTCACAGCAGCTTGTAACTAAATCAGAGCTTACATGCTTGAACTTTATTTTTATGTTTCATCTTAACTTCCTGCCAGGTTCGTTTGATGCCTGTTCTCTCCAATTAATAATCGCGCATTGACTCGGTCAGAACAACATCTCTCTCTCTCTCTTTGCTTGAAAATATGCAGATTTTTGGCACCATAGGTCCTTAAATCTTCCATCTCCAACGGGAGAAGGAGAAGTGGGACGACCAAGTTTTTTTTTCCACTTGTTGCCATGGTGAATCGTGTTATCTGCGTTCCATTGATAAGGCTTTTTAGTTCCTCAAGCATGAGCTTAACTTGGGGTAACTCTGAGTTAGAGTTGATTAAACCAGCTCTGAACACGTATTTTGAAAGTTGGACATTTCAGAGTTTGACAACCCCTGAGTTCAGGTTTTAACTCCGAGTTTGTTAAACCTGCTTTCTGAAACGGAGCCCCGGAGCCCTCATGTGGTTCAATGGCCCCACTATAGACAAACAAAAACTCTGTGCACACTGGAATCTGACAAACCCCACATCGCTCGGGGCAACCGCCCCGGATCCCATAATGCTCCTGATCCAGATCGTGGACAGAAGACACCTGCAGGTGGCGCCACTTTGCAGCCTACACTCCCTACCTGACGGGTCCCCCAGAACCCCAGGCACAGCCCCAACCCTCCCCTCCGCCGTCACCGCCCCGGCCTGGTCCTGTCCCTTCAGCTAGTCCTGGTCAAGGCCCCAGACGTGTTATTCAATTCAATTCAGTTTATTTATAGCACCTTTTACAATAAAAGTGTCTCTAGGTGCTTTACAGAGGCAGAAACCCAGAGCCGGAACCCCCAGGTAAGCACGGTGGCAGGAAAAACTCCCTTTAACAGGAAGAAACCTTGAGCAGGACCAGGCTTCCAGGGAGGAACCATCCTGCTGAAAGTCGGCTGGGTAAAGGAGGAGAAGTTCTCAGCCTTCCCAGACACCTTGTGGCCCATGTGCAACTGTCCTTGTTGTCCTTATTACCAGCTAATCCTTGCTCATTAATGCTTGCGAAAGGAGAATGTGTCGTTTTGAGGGAGGACTGGGAAACCGTCATTCAAATTTAGTAGAAAATTCACGTGACAGAAAACACAGTAAGTCGTGCATGTCTGTTCGTTTGCTAATAACATAGTTACAATGTCTAAGTAGCTATTTACACAAGCTATTTGCACAAGGAAAGGAACGATGGTTTACATTTACCTGTCTGAGTCCGGCCGGCTTGTAATTGGTTAGTTTTAGTCAGATAAAAAAAGTGTGTGGGAGGTTGAGTACCGGGAGTTTGCGGCTGTGCATGAGGAGCAGTCAAGCACTGCTGGAGAAGGAATCCGTCTCCATCCTCTAAGCTCATTTTATGATGAGTTATAAGGTTAAATAGTTACCTAATGTAAGACAGGCTTAAGGTTCCAATCCATTTTTGGTTTCCACAAAAGAGCAGAAAAAATGAACGCGTCAGTTGCTTTTGCGTTATAAACGCAACCGTTGTCCTCGTCAGCTCCCGCGCCAGCCTGCTCTGGCTGCTTATTAACCAGGACGGAAATGTTTTGGTTCCTCCTTTTTGTGAATCTGTTCCCAAAAAATTATATTTTACATGTATTTTTTGTAATATATGGTTCGACAGAGCTCGTTTAACTAGAACAGAGAAATATGACGAGGTCTGGAGGGGTCAAGGTCACCTTGAGCATGAGCTGGTACTTGGTGATTCTCTGCACCGGCTTCAGCAGGTATGCATCCAGAGAGAGCTTATGATCCAGTCTCTTCTGGCATTCCTGTTACCAACAATATCACAAAAAGTCAATGTCATTTTCACAAAAAAATAATGGTTGCTTTTTTTTTTTAACCCTTTTTTTCCCAAATCCAACTCTTGGTGTTGTAAAAATAAAAGTCCTCACAAAGATGGAAGCATGTATGTGTGTGTAAGAGAGGTGACGATACACACATCCACGGTGAACTGATAAAGATGGGCACACAAAGTCCGGAATGCTGAAATAATCATATTGTTGTGGTCATTTCAAGGACCTTCTTTGTTGCATCTGCTTGTTTTACCGCCCCAGAACAGAGAAAAACTCCCAGATGTGCTGTTGTACGCTGCTGTGTCTTGTTCCCTTGCTGCAAGAAAACACATTTTGCCTGTCTTTGGAACCAGATGGCTCCTGAGTGTAATTGTTAGCGGAGAAATCCAGCCGGTAGCTACCTGGAAGAAGAGGCTGTCTCCACACTGCCTCCAGAGGACTTCGGAGCGAGGCTTATTCTGACAGTACTTCTCGTAGACCTGCAGCTCTTCTTTCTGACAGTAAAAGGACAAGAATTCACTTTTCATCAACAGTTACACAATGTTCAAATAGGACAACCCAACAACTGTCAATGTGTCAAATCTTAGGAGTCTGTTGGCGTCACTGTCTTCTCTTCTGACCCTTTTACTGGGTGCCAAATGTTAAAGTTCAGCCACTGTTTTTTAGCATAACATATTTTGAACATTTAGCTCACTTTCCTCACATTTAGAATGTTTTATATAATTGTTAAAAATGTCTATACGTGTAAAATAAATCTATACCTAAGTGTTAAATCTAAATCTAAATGTTAAATCTAAATCTAAATGTTATATCTAAACCTAATTGTTATATCTAAACCTAAATGTTATATCTATACCTAAGTGTTAAATCTAAATGTTAAATATAAATTCAAATGTTAAATATAAATCTAAATGTTGTATCTAAACCTAAATGTTATATCTATACCTAAGTGTTAAATCTAAATGTTAAATATAAATTCAAATGTTAAATATAAATCTAAATGTTGTATCTAAACCTAAATGTTATATCTATACCTAAATGTTAAATCTAAATGTTAAATCTAAATCTAAATGTGTGAGTCTGTATGGTCAGCGTCCACGTCCCCTCAGATAACTCGGCCTAAATGTTCAAAATATGTTGGCTAAAAAACAGCGGCTGTTTTTTACATTTTACAACAACTTTTACATTCTTCACCCCATACCCTTTATCGTGGATACATGCTCAGTCACCGAGTGGAACCTGTAAGAGTTTTTCATTTGGAACTCATTTCTCAATTTATTTGGAACCCCGTCCAGACAGTCTGGAACATTCTGCTGGGTGTCAGTCCCGCAGAAGCCGCTGAACACAGCACTTAAAGTGGCCTACACATTCCCATCCTTCAGAAGCAACCACAGACACGTCAATAACAGCATCACGCCACCAGCACCAGACCAGCTAATCCTGCAGCCGGCCGGAAGCTGTTCATCCGGCCTTCACCTCCCCACAGGCAGCAGCACACCCAACACAACATGTTTCAAGCTTCAAGTGTGGCCATGTGGTCTCCTGAGAAGACCTGGGGCAACGTGCAGAGACGCAGCGGCTCCTACAAAGTACCTTCTACTGAAGAGGTGGGCAAACTGAGGCCTGGGGGCCACATGTGGCCCGATGAACTCTTTAATCCGGCCCACAGAGCCTTCACAATCATTTCTCCAAAAGCCAAATGAAGAGGGTTGTCGGCTGGATTGGTTAGCAAAAGGTTCAAACCCCCCTTCAGCTAGCATGATAACATGACCTCTCAAGAAGGCGGGGCCAAACATCATTTGGAGCTTCATCATCTGTCTCTAGTTGGACCAGTTTACAGGCTGTTCACAATATTTTCTCAGTCAATAAATAGTCCATCAAGCAGGATTTTTAGCTAACCTCTGATCCTCATGTGGGGTTAGCTTCCTGCACCACCTGATCTAAAACCCACTGTGGCCCTTCAGGCTAAATAAATGCCCACCCAAAAAATAACAACGAGCCACATGGCGTGGAATCCAAAAAGAGGCGATTTTGGACATCCAGAAGCAAGGGACTGACCTTAACCTCATCTTCATCAACGGGGAAAGCGTAGATACGGGGCACCGACTGGAGTGTGTGAAGGATATTTTCTTCTGTAAAGTTTTTACCTTTAAGCATCTTAACTTTATTTTTAGGGTTTTATTTATTGATCTACTGGCACTTTGAGGATTGCTGCTCCAATTTTGTGGCAATCACAACAAAGGCCCAACAGGAAGTCTGCAGACGCTGACCTTGTGAAGATAAGAAACATTCAGAAACTGGCATCAAAAACTCCTCACCCATCCAGTCAATCTAAAAACGGACAAATGTAACATGAAAAACAGCAACATTTCATTCCTACCAGCTGTTTCACAGCTTCATCTATGAAGAAATCTATGAGAGAGAGACTAGAGGTCCAGATAAGAGAGAACCAGACAGGTAGGCTCGTCTCTGGGCCCATGATGGAATATTGATGGGCCTGTTGTGGACTTCAGGCTGCGGGGGCAGGGCTAAAGGGCCGCGGCAGAGACAGCGACATGAAGTTTAGTTGCTGCTCTTAAACTCGGAACAGTCAAGAGCGGTTAAAGATGAGCCAGCGAGGTGGAGCGGCGTTTGCCCAGCGCCTGCAGAAGCTGCTAGCTGCCCGGAGACTTTCAGCTCCCGTCTGAGCCAGGTGGTGGGCATCTCCGCCTTGGCCTGGTTTGTGTAGTTTTACATGCCTGAAGATGAGGATGAGGGCTTCGCAGAGGTGGAGACAACTTCCGCCCCACCTTCTCCAACAGGTGGAGGAGTTCTGAAAGTGTGTGGTTGGAAATGCCGTCGTTAAATGATCTTTGCATGTATTCTGAGGACCGTCGACCTTCTGCTGAGGCCAGTGCATGAATTTGAACAGCAGCATCTTTGCTCGTAGGGCTGCTTCAGCCGTTCCCCAGAGGGGGCGGGGCTTCCTGTTTGAGATCAGAGTAGTAAAGTCTGTTGTGGTTCAGCGGCGATGAGGCCAGCCACCGCCTGGGGGGTGGTTGTGAGCAAGCGCCTGCTGGCTGTCTGGTCAGACTGGGGAAAAGTCCGTTTGTGAGCTAATCAGTGCAGTGGACGCCAGTGAGGCTGGTGATGTAACAGCAAAATTCAATTCAATTTGAGTTATATAGCACCTTTTACAATAAAAAATGGTCTCTAGGTGCTTTACAGAGGCAGAAGCCCAGAGCCAGAACCCCCAGGTGAGCACAGCGGCAGGAAAAACTCCCCTTTAACAGGGAGAAACCTTGAGCAGGACCAGGCTAACAAGGAGGAGCCGTCCTGCTGAAAGTCGGCTGGGTAAAGGAGGAGAAGGAGGAAAAATTTGCGGTTTTTTTTTTGGGTTCCCTCTGTACAGACACCCGTCAGCCAAACTCACCCGTTTCAGAAAGCATGTTCCCACCATCTCAGGGTTCTCCACGCAGTTCTCCAGCTCCCTCAGAAAGGTCCTGGACCAGAGGAGAAAGAGAGAACGGCTGAGCTGCAGGACGAAGGCAAAGCAGCAATAGAGGCTGCCTGTAGCCCACAGAGAGACAGCACCTGTTGTGAAAGTCGTATATCTCCGGCAGGTTGCCAAAGAGCACATCCCGTTTGTTCTGCAGGGCCAGCGGGACGAGGTGGCTGAGTTCAGAGTTGTCCAGCTCCCAAAAATAACCCTGCAAGAAGAAAAACCGCCCAACAACATGCTCTCGCTCACTGACTTCCACTCACACGTCCCAACAAATGTGTCAGAAATGAGCCAGATTTGAAGTTCAGCCAATTATTCAACACAGGAAGTTCAGTCAAGAGGACAGGAAGTGCAGGATTAGCAGAGGTGAATCTGTGGGTATAATCCTCAGACAGCTGGTCAACAGTCACTCAAGCGTTTCCACTGATGACGGGCGATCAACGCCCACTCTCCAACCAAACGTGTGACGTTTCCACGGCGACACGCCATACCTCGATGATGCTTTGGAGTTCCTCCACATACAACCTCTCTGTTTCTATCAGCTCAGTCAGGATGTGCCTGCAGAGACAGAAGAAGCGGCAGCCATCTTAAATCGCCCCGGCGTTTCAGTCCAGGAAATGATGCGCGCATCATTGTGGTGGGACCAGGGTGGATGGAGAGGAATGCGGAGCGCGTGAAGCGGTCTTTGTCCACAAACCCAGGCGTGGTGAGAGCAACAAGGCCGGTTATTGTAAGTGCTGGTGCGCAACTAATGACAGCCTCATGCTTTTATGGCTATTTCAAACGAGCGAGGAGAAGGTGCGTTCAATGACAACGCCGTTTTAAGCCGACCTCTCAGCAGCACCTCTGCGGAGGGGAACTCCTGCTCTACAGCGGGGAGTCTCTCCTTACCCGAACGGCCACTCCCACAGGTTTCATCTCTTTGTAGACCAGGAAAAAGGTCCCGACTGGCAGCGCAGCTGGATGTGTTCACATGCAAGCGAGCACGGACGCCAACGAGCCCAGTCGGACGCCAACGAGCCCAGATGTACAGAACTACGGATGTTTTCAGAAACTACGCTCGATCACGTAGTACCACAAAAGACTCCTGGAGAGTAAGGAGAAGCCTTCTGATCCAGCTAAACACCCGGAGGAGCTCTGAAACCGAACAGCCGCTTGGTTGTGCTGATTTATCTTCGGCTGATCGTGGATGATGAAGAAAAAAGACGTTTTCCTTCTGACTAAACTGCTACCATCTGACATGACACACAGGAAAGGGGGATGGGTCCTACTGGGCTGGCTGGTTCCTCCCACTGTGGGCTGGACCCTCCCACTTCATCTGTCTCTGACACACACACACACACACACACACACACAGCAGGACCTTCAGCCCAGGCAGAACGCTGCTGAAGCTAACTTTGTGAAATGGACTTAGTTTCACCTACAAGCGGCCTGGACCACCGACTGATCCGGTAAGCCACCAGAACTATCTGATCTTGCTTTATGGCGGCTGAATGCAGCAGAACTCGGAGCGGGCTCTCTCAGACGAGCCGCGTGCTACGCTAAAGGAAAATACCAAGTATGTCAGGATGAAGTGAAAGCAGTAACTGGTTCCAGATGGTGGACTTTCCAGATGCAGAGCCAGGCTGGAGCTCCAGTAAAGGTGGTGCAAATGAAGTAGGGTCAGACTGAACAGCCAGAGCAAAGAACAAATGTAAAGCTGTAAAGCAAACAGGAAACAGAATCTGAACTCACATGACAGGAGGTTGAAAGTGTGTAACAGCACTTCTGCTAACCCACTTCCCTCTGAGGTCAAGCTTCAGAGATGCAGCCGTTGCCTTTCGGCTAGCCCACAATTCCTTTTCTAGAACAACCGCCTCATTCTTAAACCGTGAAAAGCAGAAATTCTGATGTTCCTTCAAATTTCAATAGTGAAACCGCTCCCGCTCAGCGTTGCGTCCTTCCTCTGGCCTCGACTGATCCCACCTCAGCCGCTCAACCGCCACAAACGCAGCGTTGGTGGCTGCTGCGGCTAAAGCTAATGTAGGACAGCAGGACGGGTCTTCTGAGAAAGGGTGTGAGACCAGGACAAAGATCACGAAACCACATGTGCAGCAACGCCACAGAGATAAAGATGAGCTGAACCTCGGACGGAAGGGCAGCAAAAAGATGAACGTAAAGACTTTCATGAGCGAGTGATTCAGCTCTGTAAACATTCCCTAACCCTAACTCACTGGACAGGCTGTTCAGCATGAACATGACCCCACCCAGAAGGACAACGAAGGAAAGGAGTCACCAAGACAGGGTGCATGGACACCGGATTCATTTCATGGGTGGGTGGGTGGAGGGATGGATGATGGATGGACGGACTGGTGGATGTCCACGCTGCCTTTGGTCCTGTGGACGGTTTGTCCCTGAGGGCTCCACGGGTCCTCCGGCAGCTGTGTCTCCTCCTTCATCCACCACCTCAGCTGGGTCATTCCATTCAACCGCCGCCATGTTTGCCCTTAGTTACTGTTGCTAGGGGTAACAACTCTCTGTCTGCTCAGAGGACGACGTCAACGCTGCCTGCTGCTTTCCTTAGATTCAAAAGAGGATTAGAAGTGTAAACGCCAGTGGGACTGGTTCCCAAACCGGTTCTGGTGTGTGTGTGTGTGTCTGCTGCCTGCCCCCTCAACAGAATCCACCATCATGCAGCCTCAAAGCAGAGCTGGACTCATCTTCATCAGCCTCCTCCTCCTCCTCTTCTTCCTCCTCCTCTTCTTCCTCCTCTCTTCCTCCTCCTCCTCCTCTTCTTCCTCCTCCTCGTCCTTTTCCTTCTTCTCCTCCTCCTCCTCTTCCTCCTCCTCCTCCCCAGTGCTAACACCTCCAGTCAACAACCAGCTGACTGGTGTGACTGGTGTGACTGGTGTGATGACAGAGACGTGACCTTTCTGACCTTGTCGCTAACGCCCACTAGCTACTGCCTGTTGGGGGAAGTTAGTTCCCCACTGGGGGTCCCACACACGGTGGATCTTCTCAGGCTCAGCCATGAGACGTCTGACTGTGGACTTCTGTGCACGTGTTGCCAGAGGTCTCCACTGTGGCGTGACCTCACGTGGAATGCCACGGGTGTAGCTTCTAAGGGCCTTCTAATGAGGCTAAACACGCTGGCTAGTAAAAACAATAAATATTTCTCACGTTGTCTTTTCTGCAGATGACGACCAAATGACATCCGACTACCCTCCAACGGCACCCCCGAGGCCGTTACCGAGCAACCATCTGAGGTAGCGCTCGCATCCGGGTGCGGCTGGTTTAGCGGATCCAGAAGGAGTCCAGTCCGGCGGTGTGCAGCCGGACCTCCGCCCCAGCACCTGGAGGTTTGCGCCACCAACGCGCCAGTGTCACCGTTGGGTCAAAATCAAAGGCGAAAGTTCTGAAAAATCCAAGGCGCTGATCAAATAGTGAGATCAAAGGAGCATTTGAGGTGTAGAAATCAAAGGGGCAAAGAGGTTTGATGTAAGGCAACACCAGTGAGGGGCGGTGAGGATGGTGGCTGTTGAGGCGCTTTCGTTACACACACAGACACACACAAAACACAGATTTCATCGAAAAAAACAACAAAGACGGAGTTTGTTCTTCCATTCACTCGTACATAAAGTCCATCCAAGCGTCCGTTCGTTCCGCTTTCAATGTTCTTAGATGTGTAACCCGCCCTTTCCAAAGTCAGGCCCGGCGACTGGACTTCGCTTCCTGTTCACTCTTAACTGACCGCGGTATAGCGGCGCGCTGGCACTCTGCAGCAGCAAGAGTCCTTGGGATCACCAGCGCCCCCTAGTGTGACACGGTCTCACTACAGCAGGTAAGGCACAGTCAGCCGAGTGATTGCGCAATCCGGGTGTCTAATAACAACTGATCTAAAACTGGCAAAGTTAAATGGAAAGTAACTTTATGGTATAAATACAACATGTCCTTTTTCATTTTACATTTTCTTTTCTTTTCACGGTGACTCGTGCCTCTCCTGCCTCCGCTGACGGTTCGTCACTGGGCAACATACCGCGTTAGTCATGTTAGACCTGGCCTTCAGCAACTTCATATGTTGAAGATGAGTTCAAGATGAAGTGGTACTAATATTCACTCATTCATATTCACGGTTGCAGAGCTGTGGTCACGGTAACTTGACCGTCACCCTTAAACCGGTCTTCCCAGAAAGGTGGACACGGGGCTCAGCGTCCGGTACCGGACGGCTACGGCGGAGCTCTTCCATACCAAATCATTCCTGTAACCATCCCAAAACAACAACAACGGAAACAGTCAACGGTTAGCATCAGTGTAGATAGCTGCGCCATGTCGCCCTCTGGTGGCCACTGCTGGCACGTTCCATTGACGCCGTCGTTAGCGTCCTCCACTAAGTTATCCTCCCGCACTTGACTGTGATGGCTGAAGTTCAAACTTCTAAGCGTGATAAAATAGCGTTTGTGTGATTCAGGATTTACAAAGTCTCCCAAATGTGACCAAATCTCTTCCTTGTTTCTTCAGGGTCCGCGTGCGACCGTGTCAAAGGAAGGCGATGTGCACTTGTTCTGTGGTGCAGAAGAGCTGATCTTCCCGGGAGCCGCGGTCACCATGTTTGTGAACTTTCGTCGTATTCGAAAGTGTCGGTGTGTGCAGCTGCTAGCCGCAGGCCTGCTGCTCTGTGTGCTGATGGTCTCGTGGGAGGAGCTGGACCACCACGCGGTCAGCCACATCAGGGCCTTCCTGTACCGCCACCTGGACAACAGCTACGACTTCAGCTCGGCCTTGGCCGTGGCCCCCGGCCAGCAGGGGGCGATGACGAGCAGCTACCCCTACCTTATCAACCACCCAGACAAATGTGGCGACGCCAGCGGTGGAAGTCGCCAACGAATCCTCCTGCTTCTGTTTGTGAAGTCGTGGCCGGGGAACTTTGAGCAGCGGCGGGCCATCCGGGAGACGTGGGGGAACGAAAGCTTTGCCCGGTCAGCGCTGGGGGCCAGCATCAGGGTGCTGTTTGCTCTGGGCGTCCACCCAGACGCCACACAGGCGGCGGCTGTGCAGGCAGCGCTGCAGCAGGAGGACCGGGCCCACGGAGACCTGATCCAGCAGGACTTTACCGACTCCTTCCACAACCTGACCAAGAAGCTGATTCTGCAGGTGCACTGGGGCCACCACCACTGCCCCCAGGCTCGCTTCTTCATGTCTGCCGACGACGACGTCTTCATCCACATGCCCAATTTGGTCAACTTCCTGCGCAGGCAGTCAGGGGCCAGAGGCGTGTGGGTGGGCCACGTGTACAAAGGAGCGCCCCCGGTTCGCAGTAAGAAGAGCAAATACTACATTCCCAAGGCGCTGTACCCGTGGCCCTCGTACCCAGACTACACCGCCGGCGCTGGCTACGTGCTGTCGGCCGACGTGGCTGCTAAGATATACGGGGCAACGCTGGCGTTGAACCCGTCCGTGTACATCGATGACGTGTTCATGGGCATCTGCGCCAAGTCTGTGGGCGTGTCCCCACAGGACCATGTCTTCTTCTCGGGCGAAGGCAAGGCTCCAGATCACCCGTGCATTTACGGCCACATGATCACGTCACACGGCCACAGCACCGACGTGCGCTTACTGTGGCGAGTGGCGACGGACGCCACGCTGGGCTACAGCTCCGGAGGACTTGTGGACACTCTGTACTGCACGGCGGTGAAAGTGGCGCTGCTGTGTCGGCCGCACTACCAAAGCACATATTCGTGCGTGGCTGCTTTTTCCTGACTGTCCACCCAAACACAAACGAGGGCTCGCCGTCCACAAACACTCGAGCGTTGACCTCATCTCGTCGTTACTGACTGTTGTGTTTCAGAAGAACGAGTAAAGCCCGTGCACGTGACAAATCTTTGCTCTGGATCCCTGCGGTTCGTAGATGTTTATAGATGTTAAATGACATGGTGGATGGATGGATGGATGGATGGATGGATGGATGGATGGATGGATGATCTGTTTCTGATCCTTCCAGCAGCTCGCTCAGGGACCACCTGACTCTAAACAGCCCCCAAAACAACCTGCTAAGTAACCATCAGGTGCTGGTGTGACAGATGCATCAGGAAATACACCATAAAGTCAACTCTTTCAATGGTGGGAGTCAAGAAACGCTGATTTTACACCGAACTAACATTTAGACTTTTTGAAATGTGATTTGTTACGTGTCACGTCGAGGGCCGCTAGGGGGCGCCCGTGGACCACCACTCTGAGAAACACTGGTTTAGAGCCTTTCAGCTGCAGGGTTTTGTTCACAAGGGCAGATGACTAAACACCTGCAGTCTCTGTAGCGGCCCCCAACCCCCAGGCCGTGGACGCGTACCGGTCCGTGGCTCATTTGGTAAAGAAGAAATAACTTGCATTACTGCGTTTATTATCTGAAACTGAACGATGTTTTATTTTGAAAAAGTACCGGATTCTCTTTGTTACATCCGGCCATGGCTCACTATTGACACACGTTTATGATTAAATTGAGAAAAAGACCAGAGTTTTCACGAGGGTCACATCAGGTTCTTTTGTTGAATTTGTCGCCCCCCTGAAAATACCGTCTGGCATTAAACTGGTCCGCGGAGCAGAAAAGGGTGGGGACCGCTGGTCTAGAGCGATGCTACAGCCTGCTGACACGCAGATGTGACAGCTGTTCTTCTCTACACACACTGAATGAGCAACACCGTTCTTGTTGTCAGTAGATCATTTCTGGGTGGCTGCACGCAGAAATGTTCCCACGGCTGGCTGGAGGAATTCCACAGAAGAGTCTTTCAGTACGGGTACACATCACTCACGGCAAGCCCCTGCTCAGCTGGAAAACTGTGACGAGTCGTACTGTGTGTGTGTGTGTGTGTGTGTGTGTGTGCGTGCGTGCGTGCTTACCTCCGTCTGTTGGACAGACTCTCCTCCGTCTCGTTGTTCACCACCACGTGGCTGGAGCCGCCCTGGCTCTCCTCGTGCATCACTTCGATCTACGGGACACGCGAGCACACGTGGGGATCAGGCACGGGCGTCTAGCAGCTTCCTCGACTTTTTTTTTAATAAAAACTTCCCAAAGAGAGCTGCTTTTAGCACTGGTTTCCTGTGGGGCATGCATTAATGGATGTGTACCTGGAGGACTGAGACTCTCAGCTCTCTGCTCCACAGGCAGTAACTACAAATATCTGAGTGTGGAGATGTTTAAACGATCCATCGAGCAGTCAGAAAGTGTAGACTCTAAACCAAAAGATCCATGCATGCACCAGAAAAGGGTCTGTGTGGAGATTACAGCATTTAAAAGTGAAAGACAGGAAGTTTCCAGGTGAACCAGGAAGCTTCCTGCGTCTGACCGTCCGTTACTGACAGGCATCGGCCAGCAGGGGGCGGTGTTTACCACCGGACCGGCTCTGCGAACGCTTCCTTTGCTTTGTAGAAATCAGAATAGACGTAATCGGCTCAGTCTTCAGGGCGTTCTCCTGTGCTTCATTCAAAAAGGGTTTCCCTCTCTGCCCTACACATGATTTGCAGTGGTTTTACGCAACGCCTTTGTACCTGTGAACGCTCACCCGAAGGCCGCTCCTCGGTCTCTGCGTGCCGGGGGGAGTACTCTACCTTGATGCCTGCTCTGGCTTTGCGTGCGCTCTTCTTTTTGTTGGGATCCACCTCGGCGGGCTGCTTGTTACTGCTTGAGAGATCCGGGACGCGCTGGCGCTCGCGCTGCTGGCTCCCTGCCGTCCGCTGGGCGCTCTTGGCTGAGGGCTGCTTGGGGGACGACTCGGGTCGCGGCGCCACGTGCTGGACGGGCCTGGTCTGTTTGGCAGACAACCTCTTGAGGCTGACGTGGCGCCTCTCAAACATCTCTTGGACGTCCTCCAGGCGCTTGAGCGCCTTCAGCACGCTGGCCTGCAGACACACACATCCCCGCTGAGCCCCCCGCTCCGCCCTGTGCTCTCCCCAGCCACCTCCTCCTCACCAGGTACCTTCGTGTCCTCGGACAGAACGACCTCGTACTGGTTATGGAGGTTCCTCAGCTCGTTCAGCTGGTTCTTCTCTGCCGACTCCAGGAAACGCTCGATGTCCGTCAGTGCTGACTCCGCCCCCTCCTGCGACTGACACTTATCCACAGCTTGAGACGCCAGCAGGTAAATACCAGACTCACACCACTGGTTCACCTGTGGAAGAGCGACGAAGAAGGAGAAGAAGAAGAAGAAGAAGAGGGGCATTTTTGTGCGTGTGAGCCGTGAACACAACACCTGCACCTGTCCTCGCCTCACCTTAGTGATGCCTGTGTGTATTTGCAAGGATTTGGACAAAATGTCCTTCTTCTTCTTGGCTTCGTTGCTGAAGTTGTCACAGACTCGGCGGAGCTCGACACATTTGGGTCTGATGGAATCCACGGCGTAGTGGTTGCTCTGGATCAGCTGGTCCCCGTGCAGAGCGTGGAGCTGGGCCTTTTCCACCGTGGGCTGGAGGGAACCAATGAGCTGGATGAGACTTCACACGCTTCTGGAGCCCAAGTCTGCAGCTAACAAATGGAATCTGAAGGAACCTGAGCCTTCTCCTCCAGCCGTTTGAGCTCCCGCAGCAGCTGTTCCGCTCTGGCCACACAGTCTCCAGCATCCGACAGGCCGGCGAGGCGGTCCAACAGACTGTCCAGAGACATTTTCACCTTGAGACAGAGAGAAGAGACAAAGCAGCAGATGATGCATCAGGAAATACGCAATAAAGAAAATTCTTTCGATCTTGGGAGTTCAAGAAACGCTGGTTTTAGGCTGAATTTTAAGTACTGAAATTGAACATTTTCAAATGTGGTTTGTTACGCGTCGACCACTAGGGGGCGCCCGCGGAGCAGATGGAACTGACCTCTCGGAAGTCCTGTTCAAAGTGGCGGAGCTGCAGACACTGCTCCAGCTTCAGATGGTGCTTGGACCAGAACTGCTCAAAGGCATTCTCTGTCTCTTCCAACTGAGCCAGGAGCCTGAAGGCCACAGCAGGAGCGTGTTAACGCCGCAGGAGGTGCAGCAGCAGCAGCAGCAGCGGCAGCAGCAGCGGCAGCAGCAGCGTGCGCGCCGTGGCGCGAAGACGGAACAAACCTCTCCACGGTGGTCTGGTTCTCCATTTCATCAGGACTCAGCTTGTGGGTCTCGGACTTGGCTGCCTGCTCCCTGATGCAGCTCAGCAGCGTGGTGCCCTGCTTCAGCGCCAGCTTCAGCTCCTCCTGGTGCAGGACAAAAACAGAAGCACACAAAAGGAAAGACAAGATTCCTCGTGCTGGGCTGGGCTGCGTTGCTTGGTCAATGTCCTCAGCCCGGTGGAGACCAGCCGCCTCACCTTGAGCTTGTCGTGCTTGTCCGTGTGGGCCACCAGCAGATCTTTGGTGCACTGAATATCATTGGGCAGCTCGGTCTCCGCCAGGTCCGTTCCAAACCTCTGCAGCATCTGGGCCGTGCTTTTCACCGTCACTGCAAAGTTCTCGATGGCCTAAGAGAGAAGATGGTGGTGAGGCGGCCCAGCACCGCAGCGCGAGCCCAAGCGGGCGGCGCTCTGACCCACCGTACGGTGGTGGATCCACTGGCTGTGGCAGTACTCCAGGCTCCCTCCCAGCTCCCCGGTCAGCTGGCCTTTGTCCACATAGCCGTGGAGGTCCGACAGAGAGTTCAGCATCACGATCTGCAACACCGTCCGCAGCCGTCAGCCCGCACACGCCTCAGGCGGCTGTTTGGACGGCTGCGCTCCGGCAGGCTTACCGGTACCTTCATTTTGAAATCCTCCTTGTGCAGCTTGATTCCGATGTCTGCGATAGCTTTCTGAAAGAACCGGGATGGCCTCAGCACCAGCACCAGCTGCAGGTTCCCTGGAAAGGTCCCCTGAGCAGAGGCAGGGATGAACTGTGAGCACTGGGGACTTTCTCCACCGCACGGCAAATAAAATCACAGAAGGGGTTTTGGACACTGAAACGAAGCAAAGGCCACAGACGCATCGCACTCATGCTTTTACGCTTGTAGTTTGTGTCTTTAAGAGCTCACAGCAATCCTGGACAGGGAGGCTTTCACTGAGCTCCACTTGTCCTTCCGCCGGTCGATGACGATGATGAAACCGATGCTTGCAGCGTCCAGGCTGCGGAGACAAGATGTCACAGTAGCTAAGCCTTCCGAGCTGAGTCTGCGTCGCTCCTCTGGCGAAGGAGTGGCGCGTACCTGGGTATGCTGGTCAGGTAGGTGATCACGTTGAGGAAGTCTTCCTCCGGCACGTCACTGAAACCTGAGCACTCGGGGAAGGTGATGATCGGCGCGCCATCTTTGCCTCGCCCTCCTACAGAACAAAGCAGAAAACAGCCGGAGGACACGAGCTCATCCGGACGGGACGGCTGACCTGCACTTGCAACTAACAGCCAGCAGATGGAGACATTACGCTACCGTTAACGCGCTGGGCCGGCTGTGACGTCACTGAGGTTTACAGAAGCTGCTGTAGAATAGAAGTCTTTCTTTCTTTCTTTCTTTCTCTCTTTCTTTCTTTTTCTTTGTTTCTTTGTTTCTTTCTTTTTCTTTTTATTTGATCAGGACAATGCACATTGATCAAAACGTTAGTTAGCGCAGTTGCTAAGACACCTGTATATGGTTCCAATTTGAATAACGTAAAAAAAATATATGGGCACAAACTGTGGAAACTGAGGTCATGGCCACAGATGCTCTGCAAACACACACACACACACTCACACACACACACACACACACACACACACGTACCTGAGAGGAAAGCAAACTGCCGATGGAGCTGCTCGATGATGTCCATGGCCAGCAGAGGCCGGATTTCCTGCTGCATGATCTCATCTGGGGAGAGAAAACAGCTGATGAGACGAAGCGACAGTGGTCATCAGACAGCCATGGTGCTGACAGGGAGGGGAATGCCGGTCAGCCCCTGCAGCACAGCACCGGCCAACTGTTTACAGCCTGCTTCACATACTTAGAAGGCTAAAATAAGGATTCTAATCATACCAACCAGCCAGCCAGCCAACCAACCAGCCAGCCAACCAACCAGCCAATCAACCAACCAACCAATCAACTAGCTGACCAGCTGACCAGCTGACCAACCAATCAACCAACCAACCAACCAACCAACCAGTTGACCAATCAACCAACCAACCAATCAACCAACCAGCTAACCAACCAATCAACCAATCAACCAACCAACCAACCAACCAGCTAACCAACCAATCAACCAACCAACCAACCAATCAACCAACCAACCAACCAACCAACTGACCGACCAACCAACCAACCAACCAACCAGCTGACCGGCCGACCGACCAATCAACCAACCAACCAACCAACATAAACAACCAACCAACCAGCTGAACAGCCAACCAACCAATTAACCAACCAACCAACCAGCACTAGATAGATTAATATGAGCAGATTTAGGAGAAATGTTCCAGCATTTATTTACTCTTGAAGCTCTTATAGAGAACTGACAGAAGTCTGAGCCCACCCAGACTTTAGAGCGATAAATAAGTGTTACAGTTATAATAGTACAGCAAAGTGTGTGTGTGTGATCCCAAACACAGACCAGTGATTTCCTGATATCCCACAACCACAACAACCACAACAATAGCAACAACAACCACAACCACAACAACAACAACTACAACAACAACTACAACAACCACAAGAACAACAACCACAACAACCACAACAACAACAACAACAACCACAACTACAACAACCACAACAACAACAACAACCACAACAACAACCACAACAATAGCAACAA
Organism: Pao palembangensis; assembly: GCA_015343265.1. NCBI lineage: Eukaryota > Metazoa > Chordata > Actinopteri > Tetraodontiformes > Tetraodontidae > Pao > Pao palembangensis. Next base: position 178,541 of record CM027098.1, on the reverse strand, counting down.
CAACAACCAGACAACTACAACAACAACAACTACAACAACAACCACAACAACCACAACAACAACAACCACAACAACCACAACTACAACAACAACTACAACAACCACAACAACAACAACCACAACAACAACAACAACAATAACCACAACAACAACCACAACAACTACAACAACCACAACAACTACAACCACAACAACAACCACAACAACAACAACCACAACAACAACAACTACAACAACCACAACAACTACAACAACAACTACAACAACCACAACAACAACCACAACAACAACCACAACAACAACCACAACAACTACAACAACAACTACAACAACCACAACAACAACAACAACAACAACCACAACAACAACAACTACAACAACCACACCAACCACAACAACTACAACAACAACCACAACAACAACAACAACAAGCACAACAACAACAACCACAACAACCACAACAACAACAACAACAACCACAACAACAACAACCACAACAACAACCACAACAACAACAACAACAACCACAACAACAACAACAACCACAACAACCACAACAACAACCACAACAACTACAACAACAACTACAACAACCACAACCACACCAACCACAACCACAACCACAACAACACCAACAACAACAACAACAACCACAACAACAACAACTACAACAACCACAACAACTACAACAACAACTACAACAACCACACCAACCACAACCACAACCACAACCACAACAACACCAACAACAACGGGATCTTGGGCAGCAGCAGTGCCGGCTGTCCCAGACACACAAAGGCCCCTCCTGAGCTCCAGCCAGCCGGAGCTCAGCGCAGCTCTGACGTGCGCTCACTTTTTCCAGCTCCAGCTGTGTGGAACAGCTCTGCTGAGGGGGGAGTGGGGGGATCATGTGTTCTGCAGGCTGCTACCGAAGGCCTGCTTTCTGCCTGCTTACACAGGAATGAGAGCTCCTCACAAGCAACAAAGAGGCCCAGTGTGGTTGCACTCTGAGCCTGCAGGGGCTCCTCCACAAGAGCTTCACGGGCGGAAGCAGCAAACGTTCAAGGGCCTCCGCAGCCAGAGGGGTGGAGCCTCCGCAGCGAGAGGGGTGGAGCCACTGCAGCAGGAGGGGTGGAGCCTCTGCAGCACGGAGGTGGAGCCTGCACAGAAAGAGGGGTGGAGCCTGCACAGCCAGAGGGGTGGAGCCAGGACATATGATGGGCTGGGACTCGTCCTGGTAGGGCCACCACCATGGTTAACAGAAGATGGATGGATGGATGGATGGATGGATGGATGGATGGATGGATGGATGGATGGATGGATGGATGGATGGATGGGTGAATGAATGGATAGATGATGGATGGATGGATGGGTGAATGGATGGATGGATGGATGGATGGATGATAAGTGGGTGGATGATTGATGATGCTGCTGCATCTTTCAGGCGCCGTTAGCTTAATTTCTGCACCTTCTCCTGTCACATCAGTACTCCGGGCCCTTGGGGGGGCCGGCAGGATGCCCTGGAAGCGAGTCGTGTCGTTTGTGCTCAAACTGAAACACACCTTGGTTTATTCGCCTACATCTTCTTTTGTGCACCAGGAAGATCCGGTTTAGTTTCTGGATGTGCTGACGAGCAGCTTCTACAAACGTTAGCGTTCATCCCAACAGTGGCTGGAGCAGCAGGGAGGACGGCTGATCTGAGCTAAACCACAGCGGGAAGGCCATAAACACGGACAGACGCGGGAGGAACGCCACCATCAAAAGACGATTTGAAGAACCAGCTCTTCATATCTGAGCCGCATACAAAATGGAGACGGTTCAGGTTCCAGGTATGTCGTGAGCTCTCTCATAAAACCCTCCAGTTTGTTGCTGAGAGTAAAAACACGAGCGCAGCTTTTCCTGAAGCAGACCTGTAGTCGTTAGCTGTTAGCAGCTAGCTGTTAGCGACATCGTGTGACCTCCCAGCACCAGTCAAGGCCTGCATCTTTACAACTCGAAATTACGTAACATTTTTGATCTATTATGTTCCTATAAATGCTCCTTTTCATACAGACTTTTTCCCTCCAGCAAGGAGGCGGAGGTTCTCTCTGTGTCTGTTTGGTTGTGATGAAAACAACTCAAATCATTCTGAATGGATTTGAATGAAATTTTCCGGAAATGTTGATGAACAGATGATTAAATCTTGATGTTGTGGATCACCATCTGGAAAACTCTGTTTCCAGATGGTGGAAAAGCAGTTTTCCAGATGGTGAGAATCCTTCTCGTGGGTCATGCCTACGGTGGAGGCAAAGCCACAGTTTCAGCAGAATGTGTTACTTTCCAGGGCAGCATAAGCAGCTTTGCATACCCCGATTATGACAAACATTCTCAGGAAAGGTGCCTGAGTTTGTGCACATAACTGAAGGAATCAAGGAGAGCAGGAATTGGGAGGATAAACGAGCCTTTGTTGAGAAAACTACACTTTCACTTCACTAAGTGATTAGAAACTGGACCAGAGGTGGGCAAACTACGGCCCGGGGGCCACATGTGGCCCGGTGAACTATTTAACCCGGCCCATAGAGCCTTCATGATAATTTCTTGCTTGATTGGTTAGAAAAAGGTTCAGACCCCCCCTCCACCACCACCACCCCTTCAGCTAGCATGCTAACATGTCCTCTCAAGAAGGCGGGGCCAAACATCATTTGGAGCTTCATCATCCATCAGCTTATCTCTAACATAAGAAGAACTTTTGTGTGTATACGGAGCCTGACAGAATAAAGAGAGTGTTCCCACAGCCGGTCACACAGCAGGACATTGTGCTGCTTCCAGCCGGTGGCTCTCAGGGGTCAGGGGAAGGGGACTTTGCTATTGCTCCGCCGGAAAAATACGTCAGCACGTGAAGACAATTGGAGGATGTCTAATGACAGGATCTGCTGATAATAGTCTCCCTGCACGCAAATCAGTCCGCAGAATGTCTTTCTGGCCGCATGAAGCGTGCCGACGTGCAGACACATGTTCAGCGCTGACCTGTCGCCACACGCAGCAGCAGCAGCAGCTGACACTGTCCCTCTGTGGACGCAAGAATGTCCAAAGAATGCGAGCCTTTGCTGCTGGCACTGGGAGTCAAAGCCGGCTTTGTCTCACTCGCGGGGAAAATGTTGTCCACACTCGAACGCGTGTGAAGCCAGAGTGATTTGTCTTCTGTTGCGTCTCCAGTGAAAGGCGCTGCATCTGGACGTGTCGGAAGACAACAAAGGCAAACGTTTCTGTGGCGTCTACGTACTGTACGTACTCTGGAGTCCAGCCGTGTCCCGACACACCCCCAGCAAGTGGTGGTAACGCTCCATCTCAGCCACAGAGATCCGCGTGGTCGCGTAGGCCTGTTGGGAACAGCGAGGCGGTGGAGAGCGGTCCATCTGCCTCCAGACCTCCACCTAACCACGGAGCGTTCCTCCAACCAAGCTGCAGCGCCGGGGCGAGGCTTAACGCTCGCTCCCTCTGTGTCTGCCATAATCTCTGTTCCAGCAAAGCCAATTACAGGACGCCTGTGAACGCAGAGTCTAACCCTGACCTCAACCCAACCTGGAAACCAAGGACAAAGCCTCAAGGACCCGCCAAAACATCCGCACTTCCTAAAACGCAGTATTTAGCAAGTACAAGAACACACACACACATCAAACATGAAAACAGACTGTTCCAGTGCACGGAGTGTGTTTTCACCGTGTCAACCAGACTGACGACATCCTGGAGGATTTGGGACTTTTGCTATCACTCCGTTTAGAATTAGGTGTGTTGCGTGTTGGCTGTGATGTTCAAAGAGCGTATGAGAGAGAGAAATGGTGTCTTACATATCACCGATCCCATTCTGCTGCTGCTCCGGCTCTGAGGCGATCCCTGAAGCCCGGAGGGTCCAAGCCAGCAACACCATAACACACAAACACACACTCGCACGGCTCCTGCGCTACACACTGGCTGACCTCGCTGGGAGAGTCTGCTTCTGAGCGCTGCAGAGCCAGCCCACCACCGGGGTGTGTGTGTGTGTGTGTGTGTGTGTGTGTGTGTGTGTGTGCCATAGGCAGGGAGAGAGGTGCACGGATCTAGTGGACCACAGTCCAGGCGGTTATCCTCACCAGTCCTCCAGGACCTCTGCTTCCGTCCCTGGGGAGTCCAACCTTACCGCTCTGCGTCTGCCGCTCCAGAAGATTTCAACCACCTTTCTGCCTTTTTTCTGCTTTTTACCACTTCCAGTGAAATGTCCCTGACGTCAGTGGGAACACATGGGAGCGGCCAAGGGCTCTGGCAGTCGCGTCGCTGGGGTCACACCCACAAATGCTCAACCGGCTGGAAATGAAGGTCAAGACTTTGAGCTCTTTTTCCCAGCTTGCTCGAGTCATTTAACGAGAGGCGTCCCTTTTTGAGTGAGGCTGCCTCAGCAGGAAAGTTGGTTGTAATTTTGTCATTTTTAACTTCATTTTTCTGTCCTTCCTGAAGCAAACTCAGGACAAACTGAAGTTAAGTAACATCGCCCTCTATGTTCATGTGGCTTTCACACTGTGAAAGACTGAGGGACACACTTTAGTGGATGCTCATTTCTACTCTTCTGTATGTTTTATTTCTTCTTTTGTCATTGTTCTAAAGCAGAGGTGGGCAACCTAAGGCCCGGGGGCCACATGTGGCCCGGTGAACTCTTTCATCCGGCCCACAGAGCCTTCACCATCATTTCTCCAAAAGCCAAATGAAGAGGGTTGTCAGCTTGATTGGTTAGACAAAGGTTCAGACTCCCCCTTCAGCTAGCACGCAAACATGTCCTCTCAAGAAGGCGGGGCTAACATCACCTGGAGCTTCCATCATTCCGTGCTTTCATCCCAAAGCTCCGCCTCCTCTTGACTAACCGCAGCAGACAGTCTCGACCTCGTCCAGGTTAGTTTAATAGTGTTTACCAAACGTGCCCAAACTTGAAAAACTGCTTGATCAACGTTGAAGGATGCAAGGGACAACTCGTTTCCTCTCGTCCACCAATTTAATAGATTAGGAATAGGAAAGAAAAGGTTGATAACCTTGGAGATAACACACATTTCGCACATTTGTATCTGATTTGCATGTATAACACTTGCTAACACTCTATAACACTTGATTACTTAACCAATAGATAATAGCAAATGTTGAACAGTAAATGTGACCATCAGTTTATACAGCAGGTAGGAAATTAACTGCTCTACTGAACGTTACTACTGTTAGAACATTTTACTATGACTTTAATAGTATGACTGTTTGACAACAAAGTACTGAAGTTTAGTCTTAATCTTGAGTTAGCTCAATCGTACAGTTATTCCATAGCAGTTGCGTCTTCTGGTTGATCAGGGGCTGTGGTCGTGTTTGAAAGGCTGGTCCATTCTGATTACATTATTCCACCGCAGCGAGTAAAGTTGCTTTATATCAACTTTTGGCCTTTGATTACGATACTTTAAAGGCTTCTTTGAAGTCAGCCAGTGCTCCAAATCACTTCCAGTTGTGTCTTCTGTCTCCTCCTCGGTGTGGTTGAGGTCCTTCCGCCCCCCAACAGTTCCGCCATCGTATGAATTGAGCACGCTGGAGTTGTTTTGCAGGCCGGCGTTCCCCACCCCTCCCTCTTTCCCCTCCTCCCCGCTCCAGGAGCAAATGTGCGTCAGAGGGCGATGTGTTTAAAATAGAACATTTAACCGCTGCCTGAATGGCTTTGTTGTTCATGTGCCACATGTGACTACCAAAGGAAATAATGCTCTTTGAATGAAAGGCTCCCACGCAGGAAGAAAACAAACAGCCGGCGGACCTGAGCTGATTGTCTGTGCTGTTTAAACAGCTGACTTGGCCAAGAGGTCAGCCATGGGGAATCCACGTGCAGACGTGCAGAGGACATGCAACTCTCTAGCCTGAAGGGCCACAGTGGGTTGTAGATCTTGATGAACGGGAAGCTAACCCCCCACATGAGGATCACAGGTTAGCTAAAAATCCGGCTTCATGGACTAGTGACCGAGAAAATATCGTGAAGAGCCTGTAAACTGGTCCAACTAGAGATGGATGATGAAGCTCCAAATGATGTTTGGCTCCACCTTCTTGAGAGGACATGTTAGCATGCCAGCTGAAGGGGGGTTTGAACCTTTTTCTAACCAATCAGGCTGACAACCCTCTTCATTTGGCTTTTGGAGAAACGACTGTGAAGGCTCTGCGGGCCGGATGAAAGAGTTCACCGGGCCACATGTGGCCCCCGGGCCTTAGGTTGCCCACCTCTGGCATAGATCCCAGTATGTCCAGCTGAGGAGCGAGCTCCTCTCTCGAAACATCTGCGCTGTGATAACTATTACATGGCGCAACCTCGCCTTAAATACCAGCGCTAGGTGGTGTGCTTGCGTGAGCAGCTCCGGCTGTTGGGTCTCTGCAGGAGAACAGCAGATGAAGGCAAGAGCCAGTAGATCTGCAGTGAGGTCAGACTGCTGAGATGAGGAGTCAGGAGGCTCTGCTGCCGAAGGCCGTCTTTCCTGTCTTTTGGCTTCTGCTCCTGTTAGGACTCATTTACTTCCTTTCGCTATAAAATCATTCTTTTGTTTTAGGTCAGACATCAATAATCAGTCATCGATAACCAGATTGTAAAGGGACCCAGTGCTTCTTCTGAGCCAAGCACATGGACTCAGTTCTCCCACCAGTCAATCTGGAACAGACAATATTTCTACTTCTAGTTTTCAAGAACTGGGAACCCCGAAAACAAACACAACCGCAGCAAACGTCACCCCTTCGGCTGTTTCCTCCTTCAGTGGACTAAGTGGGTGAAGGTCGCTCATATTGTTCTGTACACTCACTGGATCTGTGTGTGTGTGTGTGTGTTGGGGGGCTGGTCATCCCAACGGTCATCCCAACAGCACCTCTCTGCTGAAGCAGCAGCCATTTCATGGGCCCGAAGCGCCGCGTGTTGATCATAAATCATGCATGAGGGAGAGAGCAGGCGTCAGGAGAACCTGCACCACTTTGTGCTGCTGTGACGTCAGCAGCCAGGCTGGGCTTCACAATGAGTCATCCCCTCTTCCGGAAAAGGAACGCCACTTCCAGGAAAATCCTCTGACATACACGTGTGTATTTTTTCTGTTGTTGTTGCCTCCGTAGGAGGAGGACGACAAGGACGCGCAGGCACGCACAGAACACGCTCCTGTCAACCTAAACCACATGGAGTTCCGTTACATGACGAGAATGAGACGAAAACACTCACAGAGCAGGTTGTCCCCAAGACTAACAACGACTGCGAAGGGGTTAAACGCTATAAACTGTTTATATCAGTCCGTTTATAACATCACAAGAATGGACACATTACTAGAAGTCAGCCAGAAACATCTGTCCATTTAACTATGGTAGAAACATCTCATTAGCCCAAAACTAGCCCATTAAAGGTCGGAAATAAAGGATGCTTAGTGTGAAAACAGCCACATTCGCTCTGCATGTGTGCAAAAAGTAGGTCTGTGACATACTGAAGGTTCCACGCGGGGCACACAGCGTGTTAAACATGAATTCACTCCTGGGGGACGAGCCAGGCGCGTTGGACGCCCTCCGTTAGCCACCTTCACTCATCCCTCAGTGAGGAATCCAACTCCAGGACCAGCCAAGATGCTGTTTCCATGGTAATGCGTCAACCACCCCCGCTATCGCTGAAAGCAGTGCAGCAATTCAGGATGCTGAATTCTCCAGCGCGGCACGTTAACCTAGTTTTCCACCACATGCAGACGTATCGGATGCACAGTGGCGCTAAGGCAAGGGAGAAAAAAAAGAAAAAGCCATGACAATGAAGAAGAGGGTGGAGGGAGACAAGGAGGACGAAAGAATGGTGTAAAGCACAGCAAATGAAAAGGAAAGGAGGGAGGGAAAGGAGGAAGCAGAGGGCAACATGGGAAAAGCATACAAATATAGGCTTTATGTATAAAAAAAGTCCATGTTTAGGCTCCTCATTGGAAAAGCTGCATGTATCCAAGTGAAATACGTGGAAAAAGTAGCATGTTGCTATGCTATGCTATGCTATGCTATGCTATGCTATGAAATGATTCAAGAAAGAATCAGATCTGGGTCTTAGCACATTCAAAATACAAATTTCATCGTCAGCTAACATTTGCTGGCAAGCTGAAGCTGATTATCTGAGGCAGATCACATTCAAACGTCACCAATGACCTGTGCACAGCATCTGTGTGGTCCTGATGAGGGGAACGCTCTCTCTCTCTCTCTCTCTCATCCACAGTTCAATCAGCTCAACGATAACGTTCTCAACAGTGAAACAAAGAGCCTGGAAATGACTCACCAACGTGAGCGATGACACACTGCACCCTCTGTAGCAGCTCCTGGACCGACATCTCATCGTCTCTGAGCCAGCACAGCATCTCAGGGCGAGGTCGTATCCACTCTCCACCAGTTATTCTCTCTCCCTACCTCTCTATCGCAACCCCTCCTCCTCCTTTTCTTCTCACTCTCCCTTTACACACAAATGTCCCCTTCTGTTAATAAAAACAATATTAATGTAGTCATACACAAACACTTATTACCATCATTATCATCTAATAGTGATGATAATAATATAAATAATAAAAAAAATTAACAAAATAAGAAAATTAGATCTGTAGTTTAACAGATAGACACCGAGACAGTTAACTTCATCATCACTTCATGATTTAGTCCTCATGAAGCTGTTAAATACTGTAAACGTGAAAAAAAAACACTCAAAAAAATAGTTTAACTGTATAAACATCTTCATCGGGGAACAAAAACATGTATATATATATCTCATTTATCCTGCTTTCTGAGTGAAGATGTAGGTCCACACAAAGCTGAGTCACGCGGAGAGGATGGATCCCAGGGTCGCTACCTGCCTCCAGGGCGGAGGGACACACATGAGGGAGGGGTGGTCGGACAGATGGGTGGACGTGGTCTAAGGGAGAAATCCCGGAGTGTGGATCTCAGCTGCATATGGACTGGATCCAGCTGGACCCTGACTCAAGCGGAAGCGTAGAGTGAACTATTCGGTGTTCGGGGGGACAGTAACCACACAGCTTCTCTTTCTGTACTTTGTACTGTCAGAAAGGCGAAGAGAACACAAGACTGACCTAGATCAGTCATAGCTCAGTCACAGGTTCTCTGCTGATCCCGTTCCACGTTTTCAAGAAAACACCCCTCCCTTCAATAAAAAGATATATTTGCATAAGTCCATAGTCTCCTGGGACCGGGAGACATCTGCACACAGACAGCCAATTACAGACACCTCTAATGGCTTTTAAACAACCCTCAGCCCACATAAGCCATGGAATATGGCGTGGATTTTGGTTTTAGTTATTATTGTTCTACCTATCATACACAAATATGTCAACAAGTGATGAGATGAGGAAACAAGAAGTAAATAAAGAACAAATCAAACAGGACAGGCGGTAGAAACCAGCCAAACGGCTTTCTGAACAATTAGATTTACTTTTTACAGCAGCTCATAAATCAGGACAATAAATCACATTTTTTTTCTCATCTGCGTTTGTCACCCAGGCAGAAACACGCAACCCAATCACTCCTCTGTCTCCTCTCGCCAAACAAATCCGGTAATATTGTTTGTCCAAGCAATTTTATTAACAATGTAAGAAATACAATTTATACCAAAAAGACCCAAAGAAATGAATAAAGATTTACAGGAATAAACACAAAAAGGGGCCACCTAGGGTCCATTAGAGAGAGTTATATTGTACAATGGGTATGTACAGAGTTAAACCAGCTTTTTTGTTTGTTTGTTTATACAGGACAAAATGATTTGGATATAAAATTAAAAATCCGAAAAAGCTTTTATTGTGGGGAAACTGTATTTGTGAATATGAAATTTAGCAAAAAGTGTAATCAAAGCAATAATAAAATGCTATTTTCTTAAGGAAGGGTGGACGTTAAAACCAAACGAGAGAACGACGTTAACCCACCGGTGACCACCAACTGACGTCATCAGCGTGGCGACGGCGGAAGGATGCGGCACCACGTCTGGCGACACGTGAATGCGCGGGGCTGCCCTGGGCTCCTCCCCCCGCTCAAAGCACGCACGGGCGGCTAGGCTCCCAGGAGCCTCTGGCAGAGGCCCCAGCTGTAGCCAGGGACAATTTCTGGTCCACTTAAATGCTCTCAAGCTCAATAATTTATTTAAAAAATAGTTATGAAAAACGTTGATGTCTTAGCTTGTAGGCTCAAAACTAGAGCAAAAGGTTAGAAAATAACCATGTTTTTCAAATAACAGAAAAGAAAAACTCTGGCCGTGCATCCCTTTTGAGTCACTTTGCATCCCAAGCACAAATAAAAGAGAAGGCTGGGATGTAGAACTAGCAAATTAGCGCAGTAGATATTTACACCATTTACTGACTTTTGGGGAAGCCGGTACCTTTCCTTACTGTGCAGCCACTTCTGTGACTGTCATTAAATTGGACTAGTTTAGCCAGCTGATCGACATGATGAATACAAGGCTCAAACGGTGGACATAAACATGAATTAGTCTTAGGTAATAGTTATAAAGTCTCCCGATAAGACGGTAGTTGTGGGACGAGGGTTATTTATGTACTCGGTGGGGCCTAATTTTTTTGGCCAAACTTTAGGGCATGACTCTGATGACATGAGAGGAAGTCTGCCAAGTGGGTCTGCTCTCCTGGTAGATACCTTCCCCGAGGGTTGATCATGCAGGGGGCCGCTGGTGTAAGGAGCTCCTCTGTCACTTCCAGCAGCAGCTTCCCACCCTGATGATTTGACAGTCGTTGCGCTGTGTGACCACAAGAGGGCATGGTTGCCCATCTGTGTGGCAGGAAGTACCTGAGAGCCAGGAGAACCACTCACAGCTCCATCCCGATGATGTGTGCAGCCGGGTTTTCAACACACCACTGCCCATGGGCCGCCATGCAACATCGCACCCCGTTGTTGTGAGCTTTTTCTGCTCCCTTCATGATGAGGAAGAATCAACACACTGGAAACATCTTGTTATAATCTGATGAACATTTATTGACAACTTGATGAAGGACAAACTGTAAGATTCTCAAACATAGCAGGAACTGTTGACGCTTCCGCCATTTCTGATGTGCAGAAGCCAACTGTTTTGTTTTTGTTTTGTAATCTTGGTTCTTTCTGCCTTTGGACCTTGGCTATTTGAGTGCATGATGGTAGTAATGTGCTCTGTCTGACAATCATTATTCTGTTAGCTGCACAGCTGTATGTCCCTTCCCAGCAGATACTTTTTTCGTTGTATCTTGACTTCATAATCTACAATGCGGCCATCCACAGTGAAGGTATTAAAAAATTGTGTAATGTGACCCTCGGGAGCCCCCTGGTGGTCGGGATGATTTTTAAAACCACAGCGGCCCACCGTGAAGTTACTTAATGTTATGTGTAATAAAAAAATGAATAAAAAGTGACCCACAGTGAAGTGGACCGGGTCTACTAGGTTGACAGACGTCGTTCATCTTTAACAACTTTACGTCATGGATATTTACCTGTTTGAAAATATGTCCAACTCTTCCATAATGAAATTATTCACGCGATGTCACCTCCTCTTCCGAGTTTACTGCAGCGGATAATATTTTTAGCTCCACTGAGTTATATGGACCTCCAGGATCATCTGATAAACAGTGTTAAATTTTGAAAGGTATAGTGAAGATTATTATTATTGACAAGTTAGGTTGTCTTGCTAAAGTCATCTGTGTTTTGAATTTTATATCCAAGTTAAGATACCACGGAGATAAAACATTGTTACTCTTTTATTTTCTCAACAGTATGTCACAAGCCTGGTGTAGCATCCCTTGTGCAGCCTGGTGCAAGAAGAAATCCTCCCATTTCAGCTTCCGCAACTTCCCAGTGGATAAAAGTGGCAAATGGGTGAGGCCTATCAGGAGAGATGAGGGACCAAGTTAAAAAAATACAACACAAAAAGTCCTGGGGAGTTCTTTTTATTGTGCCCCTAAATATTCAATAATGACTAATTTGGATGATTATATCACGATTCTATTATTTTTCAAATGCATTTAAGTTAGAGGAGTTCTAGTTTTAAATCAAAACTGGATCCCTGGCATAGCCACTTTCTCGTCTACAATTCACACAGGCAGACAACAGCAGCAGCATCATCATTAGCATTGGTTTCTAGCATACATTCCCAGCCAAATTTAAGAACATTTCCAAATGGTAACGTATAAAAGACGGATAACCTTATCAAGAAAAATTAAAATATAACAGAAAACAGCATTAATGTTAACTTTACCTTTCGAATTTAAACAACTTTGGTTTGATTCTGGTGGAGCAGTGCATAGAATGAGATATTCCGCCGAGCCCCTGCGATCGCTAACCCGGAAGTAAAGCGGAAGTTGCGTGTTATCCTCCCCGACAAACTCCGTCCGGGCGGATGTGTCGTCTGCGGAAGTTATTTTTCTGCGCTCGAGCGGGAAGGAGAACTCCGTCAGCTTGAAAACAACAGTCTTTTCACTGGCGTAGAGTGTGTTTTCTGACTCAGCTGCAATAGAATTATTGTTCTATTCCAACTCATCGTACCTTCTCTGGTGACCATTAAGTCTTAGTTTCATTTTTGAGAGTGACAAAAACTAAGTGTGAAGCGTATATCTGCAGAAAGCAATACTCAGCTTATGAGTTTATTCTGACTGTTGTGTTAGCATGTTAGTGCATCCAATCTTGGTAATAACTTTTAATATTTACTCTACTTTTTGCCACTTTACAAACTAAACTAGTGTCAGTATCTTGTGGCCACACGTCTATATTTTGGAAATACATAGGAACGTCTCACTATTGTGAACTTTCTGACGGATGATCAAATGTATGTCTATACAATCTCGAATTTTAGGTTGAGATAACATTTTTCTTTGTGCATATAGGGTTGACTCTCTGGATATTTCTGCTATCTGCAGAACAAAAAAAGACAAGTCATGCAGGCATTTTTGAAAGGAGCGACTGTTCAGACGACCAAACTACAAAAAGAAAAGGCAGTAGCCGGGTCCAGCACGGAGAAGAAAGTCAAGGCTGTGCCTTGGGTAGAAAAGTAGTAAGTGACAGCCAAAAGTAATATGTTGTTGCTTGTTTTCAATATATTTCTTTTCTTTTTGATTTAGAAATCATTTTTGAAACACTGTCACCTTAACTATGTTTGAAAACTGAGTTATTCATTGAATTATTTAAAATTTTGTTAAAATAACACCATTATTTATCTTCTAAACTTCATTTATTTTAAATATAATCCAGCTTTTAAATTTCACATAATACAAAGAGGATTGGTAATAACTATTGCTATGTATAGTGGTAATGTTTCATTAAAACTGGTACAAAACGAGTGAAATGGTAGCAAAAGTGAGGTAGTAAAACATCATTTATGTTTTACTCACGGTTATCAACGTTTTGGTTTTGCAGCAGGCCAAAGTGTGTTGATGAGGTAGCCTTTCAGGAGGAGGTGGTAGCTGTTCTGAAAAAAGCTGTGGAAGGCGCAGATGTAAGTAAGCTGGCCTGGAACGACAACCCAAATGCAGATTTAGATTGTACGATTTCAGCGTAAAGAAAAAGGTTTGATATAGCTTTAATGATAGTGTTGATTTGTTAATCGTTAGTCTATCTGACATAATGACAGCATTAATTAGCCAGAAGATCATATTGAAATGCACAGTCGGTATAATTTGACAAATCGAGACGATGTTAAAATGTACCACCATTATTGGTTTGTGGGACCTGTTTTATGCCTGCCAGAAGTCAGAGCTATTCATGTCCGTGCGGCAGGTATGTCTTGTTCTAAAGTGACAACAAGGCGTTGCTAGCTTTGTCTTAAATATATGTTTTATTCATAGCTTCCCAACTTGCTCTTCTATGGCCCTCCTGGAACAGGAAAGACCTCCACCATCTTAGCTGCTGCCAGAGAGCTTTATGGGTGAGAGACCTGTTATTGCTATTTGTGTGCAGAGTCCTTATAAATGTGAGGAGGTTGATGCTAAATGCATTTACATTGATTTGCCTTTCTCCTCACATATACGCCTCTATAAACCTGGCCTTTAATATGTTCGCTAGCTGCAGCCCTAATCATTATTGGAGAGCTTTGTTTTTTTATCCACTGCGTTTCAGTCCAGTGCTGTACAGACAGAGAGTGCTGGAGCTCAATGCCTCTGATGAACGAGGAATTCAGGTCATCAGAGAGAAGGTGAAAACCTTTGCTCAGCTCACGGTGGCTGGGACTCGCCCTGAGTAAGTCAGCATTCGCGTGTTATCAGAATATAAAGCCTGGGTAGATATTATCTACTGAATTCCATGCCGAGGTTGGATGAATGACAGCGTGCCCATTTGTGCAGTGGGAAACCGTGTCCTCCATTTAAGATCATCATCCTGGATGAGGCTGACTCCATGACGCCGCCCGCTCAGGCTGCTCTCAGGCGGACTATGGAGAAAGAGTCTCGCACCACCCGCTTCTGCCTCATCTGTAATTATATTAGCAGGTAAGCGTCACCATCATAGCGAGACAACAGCGCTCTTGCGGGGTGTGGGTGACGTCACTCGTTCTCTCCGTCTGTTCAGAATTATTGAGCCTCTGACCTCCAGATGTTCCAAGTTTCGCTTCAAGCCCCTGGACAATCATATCCAAGAGGAACGTCTACTGGCCATCTGTGAGAAGGAAAACCTCAAGTACAGCAAGGAGGTAAGGCAAGCGAATCGTACTGTTTTGAATGCTCGTTTCTTTGCCTCGTAGTCTTGTAGTCCGGCCCATGTTTTATTGAATGTCTGTCAGTAGCGTAGCTGAGGACGTGCGCTTTTTATGACCCACCAATTACAGTCTGAGATTAAACGGCGAGGAGAAGCCACTTTATGGTTCTGTGGTCTTCTCGTGTGGTTTGGTCATCGTTAAATGAAAGATAGTAGCAGCAGAACTACTCTGTACGGTTGTAAATCGCAGGTTTATGGCGTTGGGTGAGCTGATTTTGGTGGTTCCTTGTGTCGGTACAGAGTATACCTGCGCTGGTGAGGGTGTCTGAGGGAGACCTTCGGAAGGCCATCACCTTCCTCCAGAGTGCTGCTCGACTTAGCATTGACAAGGAGATCTCGGAGCGCACCATCACTGAAATCGCTGGGGTAATTCAAAGGTCATGCGTCAAACACGGAGCGGACTTTCCTTGTTAGTGTCCAATCACTCTCCTGCTCTGCCAGGTCGTTCCCGACAGGATGATTGACAGCTTGCTCCATGTCTGCTTCAGAGGAACCTTTGAGAAGCTTGAGGTTGAAGTGAGGGTGTGTGTTGTTTTGGGTTTGGTTTCAGCTTCAAGCGATGAATGATTTCATCATAAACATGTGTTGCCGCCTGTGATTGGAACCTTTGACAGAACATGGTGGATGAAGGATACGCAGCCACTCAGATCCTGAGTCAGCTCCATGAGTCCATCTTAGAGAAAGACCTTGGTGACAAGCAGAAGTCAGCCATCACAGAGAAGATGGCGGTAAGTAGCTGCTGTGTTGGGAACAATGGCAACATAACGCTGAGAAAGGTCGTGACTGTTTAGTTTCTACACTACAGGGATTTTATCACAGACGGGTAACTTCTACCTGCTTTACATCTAACTGGGGAGAAGAGTCTGGTTCCTAAAGGATTTGGCATGATCTAAGTCAGAGGTGGGCAAACTGAGGCCCGGGGGCCACATGTGGCCCGATGAGCTCTTTAATCCGGCCCGCAGAACCTTCACAATCCAAGAGCCAAATGAAGAGGGTTGTCAGCTTGATTGTTTAGAAAAAGGTCCAGACCCCCGCCCCCTCCTTCAGCTAGCATGCTAACATGTCCTCTCAAGAAGGCGGGGCCAAACATCATTTGGAGCTTCATCACCCATCTCTAGTTGGACCAGTTTACAGGCTCTTCACAATAGTTTCTCAGTCAAGAGTCCATCAAGCAGGATTTTTAGCTAACCTGTGACCCTCATTTGGGGGGTTAGTTTCCTGCACCAGCTGATCTAAAACCCAGTGTTGCCCTTCGGGTTAGATAACTGCCCTAACTGCTCTAAGCTGTGTTTTGTTTTTCGGTTCAGGTCGTGAGCAAGTGTCTGTCCGATGGAGCTGACGAGTACCTGCAGATGTTGAGTCTGTGTTCAGTCATCATGCAGCAAAGCTCACAGAACTGAAAGAAGGCGTCCCCGGAGAGTGGGCGTCAGCGCGGGGTCCAGCAGGCCTGAGTGGACACGGGCCTTCAGAGGTCCACCAGTGGCTACCAGACCATGCTGGTGATGAGAGGATGAGCTGTGCTCGGTCCCGTAGGCACTCCAGTACATCAAGATGGGATTTTTCTCTGCTCTTCTAAATTCTCTTACACGTTTTTCCATCTATTTTCCAACAAATATTGTGAAAAATAAATGTTTTGGTAAACCATTTGTTTCCTTGAGATCAGTGGGATTGATGAAAGGCTGCTGAATTGTGGCGTACAAACGTGCTGGAGATGGACCATGGCTACTAAGGATGCTCTCCCGGATCATGGGTCTGCTGCTCACGGGGGGATCGCTCATCCCCAGGAGGAGAGGAGAGGAGAGCTCTGACCCTGAAAATGAGGATGAATACGACGACTGGAGATGACCTTCCTCTGCGGAGGGGCTGAGCTCAACCCTGGAGACAGGGCGAGGCTTCAGAGACGCTGTTGCTATGCTAAAAGATTTTCTTCCTCACAAAAGTATGCTGTTTGGGCAGAGGATTTTTGTTTGTCATCTCACTTTATGCATAATTTAAGGCCAAACAATTGTCACATTAAGTCTCTTTTATAATGTGATTGACTAAATATCTAGATTTTGTGAATGCAGTTTATTATTTTCCCCATGCCTGGTGTCTCTGCAAGGAAGCCCCCCCCACCATCTATTTTGAAACATACCTACTCACACCAAAAACAGTCTTTTTGTCCTTGTAACGTATTTCAGCGGCGGTTTATTTGGATCTTTTCTGCTGTTAAACCTCGTTTTTCCTCAGCATCATCATGACAATTTCATCCAGTAATGGCCTGTTATCGTGGCCTCTCAGGCATATCTGGGGAGTGAATTCTTCTTTGAGTGGCCGAATCAGGATTGCTGTTGACTTCAGCATCCACACACACTGATACCGTCATACACTGATACCCACAGACTGGACGCCGTGAACCTGACGTCTGTTGCCCCCACTGCCGGAGGGAAGCCCGGACCGTTCTCCCCCGAAGATGGGGAGCCCTCCGCCGTGTCCGAATCTTCAAATGCGCCACCAAACGGGGCTGTGTAGGGAAGAGCAGGGGGCTACAGGTAGACCCTCCACCGCAACGCTCACTGGGGTTACCATGGCGACGCGGGGGTGGGGAGCTGTCGTTGCATCCACCGGAATCGGTCTCTGCAGTGCCAGCAGAAAATGAAAGGGAAAGAACCGTGATGTGTCCTGCCGCTTTCATGTCTTAAACACCATCCCAAGCTTGCCCGTTTTGATCGCCGACGGACTGCCGGTGGCATGACCGGACTCTGGCCGCCCTTTGATGAGGTAGCGAACCGAGCGTTTTGGAGCCACCGCGCCGGCAGGGAGTAGCCTGAGTGGGGGAGTCGTTCCGCCGCCTTCCGCGACCAAGTGCTGCTAGCGATACGCTTCGCTGGCGACTTCACCAGTATGGCCGGCCACCACGTGTGTTCCTAAGTGGTTCCATCGCTGAGGTGTTGTCCAGTATGCCCAAGCAGCGGTCCTCCATGTGGACACCAGCCGCCTGATACCCCCGCTGCGGGCCTGCTTTTTCCATCTGGAAATTTCTCGGCAGGGGAAAGCAGGCCAGCTAGCGCCGCTAGCTCCAGCCTTTCCGCGCCGCATCTCCGGGCCTCTGACGGCGCAGCTTTCCCCCCATGCCCGCAACACCGAGACTATTGTGCGTCAATTCAAGGACTTTTTAAACATTCAAAGGGCGTTTTATGGGACTCATATCAGCGGAAGTGACGCGGGGTTAAGCCAAAATGGTCAACTGGAGGCGACTGCCGCGAATGTCTAACCGATCATTTCTGGCCTTCATATTCTTCTTTTCCATGTCCACCACCTGTCTCTACTTCATTTACGTGGCGCCTGGAATAGGTCAGTTAACAGTGTTCTACTCCAGACCGCTTGCGAGGTAGCACTTAATGTGATTTTGCGTGAAAGATCTCCTACTGTAGCTCAGCGGAGCGACTTATCAGCCAATGCTAATGATGCAGAATGCTAATAGGCTAGCTCTTAAAGGTCCACTCCAGGCACCTAATCCCCTCACAGCTGATTACACACAATCACGCTGACATCCTAGCAGTCTTCAGCAAGCTAAGACCATCACTATAACGTCTTGTTTAACTTTTTCACACGGAACCTTCTATCTATTTTGTCCAAAAATGTGACAGCAGTTATTTTACGTGTCCATTTCTAAATATTAATCATTCAGTTTCTGGGCCCCTCTGTATTACCACAGTAACAGACGTATTATAAATGTCTAATATAAACAGAATTGCAATGTTAACATATGACTTTGACTTGTGCACGTGATGTTTTATTTTTAAATCACGTTTTTTCATTTCGAACATGATGCATCTGGAGCATTTCAGGTCAGACTGTCGCCAGCACAGAAAGTTGAGACTGTTTTCTGGTAAATAATTCTGCTAAAGTTCAGTATAGATTCATGCTTCTCCAGTGACGAGAGGAAGACGTCACACCTACCTCGAGATTCTGGAATGTTTTTTAGGGCTGTGACGTTGGTAAACCTGCTGGAGACAGTTTTGCCACGCCTCCCTGCACCCCAGCATGCCTTCTGGTGTCTGCTGGTGGAGGCTGAAGATGCACTGGTACGTGTTGTTGGTGTAGACCAAGGCTGGCTCCGCTCCCAGCGCCAGGCAGCAATTTCTCCGATTTCGTGCTTGGCTTGTCACGTCTGCACTGACACATTTGTCTTGTGTGTGCACAGCTGGGTGCCAGAGTGCATCGTTCTTAGCCTTGCAGCAGAAGTGGATGCTCTTATATCGACAAGAACTTAAATAGTGTGAATTCTTGCAACTTTGTTCATCTCTGTAGATTGCTTTCATGGTCTTCACATCGTTCAGAAGAGCTTTTCCAGGGACTTGTAGCTTAGCTGTGTTTGTAACCTCTGTGCTCTCATTTCAGATGAACGCTGTGTATTATTATCAGATTGTTTGCAGGCGTCAGTCTGGTTCGGCCCACAAGATCGCAAAGAATGCTGCTCAATCAAGCACTGTTTTAGCAAATGTTAAAAAAAAAAAGCTAAATCAGGAAGAAACCTGAGAAGGAACAAAAAGCCAGTGAATGAGAAGAAGTTGTTCTGGAGTGTTTAAAGGGTTTACGACTGGATGTAATGTAATAGGATTGAGTGATTTTTACATTTTTTCCCCCTCCAGATAAAATTGTTAAAGGTCTTTCTGAGAGATTATTGCTTTTTCTGAGCCGTTGATAAAGGTGGAACAGTTAGAGCCAGCTCGTGCTCAGCAACAGTGCATAAACGGGAGTCAATGTGAGCTATGGGAATGAACTTAGCTCTGCTGTAGCACATTCAAATGTGTCTGAACATTACAGGGACTGCACAGCTGTTTAGAACATCCCACCGTGGGTCCACGATGGCTCAAACGCTGCTTTGATATTCCCAACCACATCACAGCTGAAGCATGAGCAACACAGAAATCCGATAAACATCAGATTCGTTCACCTTACTTCTAAAATGGCTGTGTTTTTTTGTTTTTTTGCCCCAAACCATGAGATTCCATTTGTAAAAAAGCAGTGCAAGGATGAATTTCTATAGACACTGTATGTCCTGCTTTCCTCGTGAGCCGTTGCCCTGGAGATTTTAAAGAGCATTTGCGTTTCGACGCCATCTGTCACTCCATCTAAGTGTAAATCAGATAATCCCTGAACCCTAAAGGTCTCTTTTCCTTTGTCCCGTCAGCCAACACATACTTCTTCATGGTGCAAGCTCAGGGCATCATGCTGAGGGACAACGTGAGGACCATTGGTCACATGATCCGACTGTACACCAACAAGAACAGCACAGTGAACGGGACAGGTGAGCACAGCGCCACTTCCTGTGTATCCGAGGCGTGATTGTGTTGTGGCAGACCGGTGTCCTCAGGTGTTGGTGCGATTACTTCACCGCCGCAGAGAAAGTCACCAACATCTTGGACATTTACATCCAGATGTTTCGTCGCTCCTCCCATCAGCCAGCGAGAGCAGGAAGTTAGCGGAGGTTGCGCCCAGCTCAGCAGACAAAAAAGTTCCCGCGATGGCAGTGATGAAATCATAACGCGGACTTAGCAGCGGGGTAGGGTTGTAGCTTATTAGGGCGGAGGTCTTCTCTGGTGTAGGCATGTGTTCTCTCAGGCCGACCGGTGTTTCTCAACGAGTGGTCTGTGCACCACCAGTGGTCCGTGGGCGAGCCCTAGTGGGCCGCGAGGTGACGCGTAACAACTCACATTTTAAATTTTTACATTTCACTATTTAAAATTTAGTGTGAATTCAGTGTTTCTTGAACTTCAAAGATTGAACGAATCGACTTTATTGTATATTTCCTGATGCATCTGTCACACCAGCAGCACCTGATGGTTACTTAGCATCTTGTTTTAGGGGCTTTTTTCGAGTCAGGTGGTCCCTGAGTGTTTATTTGTGGGTTCAGTGGTCCTTGGTCTGAAACAGTTTGACAAACACTGGCCTAGAGTCTGTGTTCACATGATTTCTAGCTGTTTTATGTGACTTGTTCAAAACTCCTCTAGAGTGATGACCTCTGTGAATTATAGTGACAATCAAACACTTTCAAACACTAAATGAAATTAGAAACTAAGAAACTGTGGGCTACTGCCTCTGAAAACCACAGATGCTTAACAGATGTTTGTAAAATCCCTTAAATGAAGAAGTTGACCCTCCAGCCAGGTCCGCTGGGTCGCACCTCTAACCGCGTGTCTGCTGCAGATTATCCTGATGGGAGCAACTCCAGCGAGTATCTGGTGCAGCCGACCACGTACCTCCCGGAGAACTTCACCTACGCCCAGAACCTGCCCTGCCCGCAGCGCTTACCTTCTATGAGTACGTATGAGAAGCGCTGCCTTCCTTAAACACATCTGACATCTGACGTGCTCTGCTCGCCGCCGCACGTGTGTGTTTTACTTATTACTGGAAACTAGTGATGTCCCATATTGACGTTTTTACCGATATTGTCCAACTCCTGATTTCCGATGCCGATGTGTGCGCTCGTGGAATGAACACGATGTGGCTCATTTGTATTGTCCGCCGGATGCAGAGATAATGATAAATGTGACAACTTCAGGGTTTTCCAAATAAAAACAAACATTCTGGTCAAAATAAGAGGACAACTTAAGTTTGGATGCGGTTTGATGACATCGTCGAGCCTGGTAGGGACCAGTAAGGTAAAGGATTGTTAATTACTATTTAGTAATACCAGGAAATTCAAGGAATTCCTTCTTTGGCATGAATAATACATTCAGGAGAAATTTGTAAAAAGTCCTATTTTTATGATTTTTTTCCCGATATTCATTTTTCAAGTCTTTACCGGCCGATAATATCGGGAGGCCGATAATATCGGACTTCCCTACTGGCAGTCACAGTGAGGAAAATGATCTTCACCTTATGCAACTTTAATTATCACTTAAAATGTGTGTGTGTGTGTGTGGGTCCATAGAGGGCCTTATAGATGTGAACATGACGGAGATTCCCATGGAGGAGACAGAAGTCAAGTTCAGCAAGTTCTTTGGCGTAGGGTTTGGAGGCCACTGGAAACCAGCGGACTGCATACCTCACTGGAAGGTAAGGCTCCTGCTCCCCGGCCCCCCTGAAGCCCCTCCTGACGCTCCCCTGTGCTGCAGGTGGCCATCCTGATCCCGTTCAGAAACCGCCACGAGCATCTCCCCATCCTCTTCCAGCACCTGGTTCCCATGCTGCAGCGGCAGAGGTTGCAGTTTGCCTTCTACGTCATCGAGCAGGTAGCGCTTGCTGGCAGCCAGCGGCAAAGCTGCACCCGTGTCCTTTGTCCTTGGAAAGCAACATGGCGCTCTCTGTCCGACTGTTGTGTGGTCTAGAGCGGGAGCCAGCCCTTCAACAGAGCCATGCTGTTCAACGTGGGCTTCCTGGAGGCCATGAAGGACTTGAGCTGGGACTGCTTGATCTTCCACGATGTGGACCACATCCCGGAAAACGACCGCAACTACTACGGCTGCGGGCAGATGCCTCGCCATTTTGCTGCCAAACTGGACAAATATATGTACATGTGAGTCCTCCGGGGAGAGGGGAGACATTTGCAGGCTGATTCCGTGTGAAGCCTTTGTTTGGAGAGTTTAACCGCTTGTTTCTCTCCCTCTTTCGCGCTTGCAGTCTTCCATACAACGAGTTCTTTGGAGGCGTGAGCGGACTCACTGTGGAGCAGTTCCGCAAGATTAACGGCTTCCCCAACGCCTTCTGGGGCTGGGGGGGGGAAGATGATGACCTGTGGAACAGGTGAGCCCGTTCACATCATCATCGTCGGATCAGCTTTTATTCTGCTTCTTCTCATTTGTGGGAGCTTGTTTTCCTGATTGTTGTTGTTGTTGTTGTTGCTAGGGTTCACTACGCTGGTCTGAACGTCACGCGACCAGAAGGAGAGATCGGCAAGTACAAGTCCATCCCTCACCACCACAGAGGGGAGGTGCAGTTCCTCGGGAGGTAACCTTCCGTTTGCTTATTCACTGTTCTCATTTATTTAGCATGAAAAGCCATTTAGGAATGACGCTGAAGGGCTGCTGAGCAGGTGAGCCACAGGGCCGAGCAGCCAAGCGCAGAGTCACCCCGGGGTTCCACCGGAGGCGTCTGGAGGGACGCAACAAGCTAGCACCGTCCACCGCGTGCGGGACAGGAAGTCGGGTGCAAAGAGAAAATAAAACATCCTGGAACTTGTCAGAATAAGAGCTCCCGTATTCAGAGCGATCTTTGTCAACAGGAGCTGAAAACGAAATCACGTCCGACCGCGAGAGATTAGCACTTTGTAGTTTTTAAAGGAGCCACAGAAGAAGACGCTCTCTGTTCCTAGAGGAGGAAAAGTCCCCTTTCTTCAGATCTTGGTGCCTCCACCATGGTGAATTCTGTTAATGTTTGTAAATGTGTAATAGATCCATTATTTCTTTTAAATTCTGGTTATTTAAGTTATTTATTTAATATATTCAAAGATCTGCTGCAAACAAGAAGTTAACGTGATGTTGTTTCACACAAACGAGATAAAACGGCCCAAGAAAAAGATGATTCACGCATGGAATAACGTAAAAAAAAGATGATTCACACATGTAATAATGTAAAAAAGATGATTCACACATGAGATAACGTAAAAAAAAGATGATTCACTCATGTAATGTAAAAAGATGATTCACAAGAGATGTAACGAAAAAAAAAGATGATTCACACATGGAATAACGAAAAAGATGATTCACACATGTAATAATGTAAAAAAGATGATTCACACATGAGATAACGTAAAAAGATGATTCACACATGGAATAACGTAAAAAAAGATGATTCACACATGTAATAACGTAAAGATGATTCACACATGTAATAACGTAAAAAAGATGATTCACACATGGAATAACGAAAAAAAGATGATTCACACATGTAAAAACGTAAAAAAAAGATGATTCACACATTTAATAACGTAAAAAAAGATGATTCACACGTAAAAACGTAAAAAAAAGATGATTCACACGTAATAATGTAAAAAACCATCACTCCTGATACAGGAGCTTTTCTTTTGACACATTCCCAGATGTTTTATTTTCTTCGCACCCGACTTCCTGTGCCGCACGCGATGCCTTGTGTTGGGTTGTTGCGGCGTGCTCCGTCCGTCCGTCCAGAATAGAAGCCATGCGTATTTTTACGGAGGGTGACGGAGCCTCCAGCCCTGCCGTGGGCGGAGCCTCCAGCCAGTGGAAACTGACCCAGTGACTTGAATGGAATCTAATCAGGACGGACGGACGGAGACGCAGCGTCTCCGGTGGAAATGGGGGGTGTTAACTGGGTTTTCAGCCAAAAGACTGAACCGCCGTCTCACCTGTCCAGGTACAAACTGCTGAGGTATTCCAAAGAGCGGCAGCACTTGGACGGCCTGAGCAACCTTCGGTACAGCCCCGTTGTTTCCCTCAGCAGCCTCTACAAGAACATCAGCGTGGACCTGCACCCCCAGCTGGCCCCCATCGGAGACTACTGAAGGGCTCCCCCCAGCCCAGCCTGCTCCTGAAGCCTGGTAGACGCGCAGATCCCCCCCCTCCCGCCTGGCCTCTTAGCGCTCCGTTCAGCCAATCAGAGGCAGCAGATCGGAGGGGAGGAGGGGGCCAGGCTGGGGGGGACAGTGAGGTGCACCATGTATGCCGCAAAGAAGTCTTAAAAAACCAAGAAATAGGAAATATAAAGAGGCAGCATCTTTCAAAATAAACTGCGTGCGTGCGTGCGTGCGTGCGTGCGTGTGTGTGTGTGTGTGTGTGTGAGAGCTGCTGCATGTCATTCCTTTAGTTTTCCGGCTTTAATAGGAGTTGACACGAGTGCTGAGGTTCTGCTGGGCCAGGGCAGCGTCCCAACGCTGATTTTTACTGGAAAGCCTTAATGTGGCCCAACCACAGCCGGCCCGGCCCGGCCCGGCCCGGCCCGGCCCGGCTCTGCACTGCTTCACTTCAGCTGTACCACTGTCTCCTTCCAAGCCAACGTATCCTTTGAAAAGGCGGCAGCATTCCTTCGGCAGGCGGCCTCTGCGCGGTGGACATTTGTGGTTGGACCTGACGTGTTTCCTGTGCGGGACGCGCTCCTCTCGGTGTCTCTGTCTGCTGCTGCTGCGTTGCTGCTGCGCCTGCATGAACACGCGTGTCCGTGCACACGGCCTCTTCACCACCCGTGTAAATACTGGGCCTTCGAAGCCGCTGGCGCTTGTGCCGGTGGGTTTGAATTTTATTTTGGCAGCTACCTTTGCTCTGAGGATTTCATAACAGTTAGCGGTTTCTTCCTAACAGGAAGTTCTAATCATGATCGAATCTGTTTGGCTTTAAAAACAAGGAAGTGTTCGGATCTGGAGATTTGTGTCTTTTGCATGCCTTAACTTATTTTTATTCTTTTGGGGCCTAAATTATTGCATCGAGATGTGTGTATATTTTGACCTTTTTTGTGCTTTGATTTTGTGTTCTTTGAGGTGCGCTGTGTGACGGGTGGAGCTGCTCCATCAGGTGCAGCTTCAGGCGCTCGTGACTTCCTGTTTGTCTCAGACGGTTTTTCCTCATTTGGGTTCCGGTGATTAATCGCTGGACCGTAGAAGAGAGCTCTTTACTGTATCAGACCTGCTGAAAGGTGCGCGCGCACGCGCGTGTGTGTGTGTGTGTGAGTGTGTGTGTGTGAGTGATGATATTCCTGAGGTGGGGTCGTCTGAGGGGCCAGAATGAGAGAACGTCAGCATCGCAGCTGTAGCCGCTGCTGTTCTTGAGTGGCGCCGGCCGTGAGGGCCGGACACAAAGCTCACCTTTATTTCTGAAGAGATTCGCTCGTTTGTTTCCTTCCTCCAGCCGTTGGACCGCCACACATTTGGATCAGTATTTATTTTTTCTTTTACATGTTGACTGAAATGTTGACTTTGACCTCTGGCCTTTGTTGTGTTGAGCTAGTGTGCCCCCCCACTCCCCACTGTGTTGCCTTAATTTGTAACAAGTCAAATATCAGACGAGCGAGGGTGTGTCGTTCCCACCCGTCCCCGTGGAAGAAAGGACCTGTCAGTGTTGTGGAAATGAGAAAGTCCTCTTTGAGTGTCCTCTCTATGGGTGTCCAGGCAGCCTGGCCTGCGCAGCTTGGACCGTGGCGCTCATCAGCGCCTCTCGTTAGCGGCTC
Organism: Pao palembangensis; assembly: GCA_015343265.1. NCBI lineage: Eukaryota > Metazoa > Chordata > Actinopteri > Tetraodontiformes > Tetraodontidae > Pao > Pao palembangensis. The sequence continues at coordinate 152,693 of CM027098.1, read as the reverse complement.
TGCGGGACTCTGTGCCCAGCGCGGGCCGGGTCCCTCGTCCCGGACCCTGCTCCAGGAGCCGAGCGCTACGAGGCGCTAACGGTCCTCTGCGCTGGCGGGCTGCTGGTGACCCTCTTCACTACCTAAATCCAGAGGTTTTCTTTGACATGTTCACCATTTGCAGTATTTAATTGTGCCTTGAGTTCTTGACTTTTATTTTTATTTTTTTTTTATTATTTCAACTGGTTCACATTGTCCCTCTTTTGCTAATTGTTTGTCATTTCCATGTCAATAATAGCAAATGTTTAAGAATCCACAAGTGTTGCTTGGTCTGTGATAATCCAGTGCGGATTATGTTCAATCCCAGTTGGGCCACGTGCACGATCCGACTGCTTTCAGTGCAAAGAGCTCACGGTCCTCCCGGTGCATGAACACATGCACTTGTGTGCGGAAGCTCCCGTCTCGCTACACGCTAACGGCGGCGCGTTTGACCTTAGGTTTAAACTCTTTCACAACTCGATTTGATTTAGTGATCACGGCCATTTCACCCAGGCTAATTCCACAGTAGCGCTCCAGCTGCAGATAACGCAGTCGCTGGGGATCACACGTGATTCCAGCTGTTTCCATCTGGAACAGATGTTTGGTTCAGCGTTAGCTCGAGTTCTTCTTTGCTTTTGCCTTTTTCTTTTCACGTGGGATTCTTGTGAAATTGAGCTAAAGAAGCAATAAAACAGCTGAGGAACATACAAGACTTGCATTCTAAGCATATTTGTGTGATATCGAAGCGTGTTACATTACATTTGGAGTGCAAGTGGACAATTGAGTAAGGTCAGTTTAAAGGCAGGTTTGTTCTTCAAAACCACAGGATCTCTGGCTCGTGCTAAAATCTCCTTATTTTAGGTGTTGAAGGCTGTTGGGGTTGTGTAATGTCCGTACGTTAGCTGATAGTAGCGTGTGATGTGTTGGGACTCCTGAATATGAATCTTCATATCAACCAGACTCCCTGCTGTGCTGCCTTAACAGCCTTTGACCGCCAGGGGGCAGCAGGCCTGCGCGTGGTTTTATGAACTCAGATCAGCGGTGGTTCAGCGTCGTTAGGTACCTTTCCACAGGAGAGTTCCCAGCCGATCCAGGGCCTGTGAACCAGCCCCACGCTCACGTGCACTTTCACGAGGCTTACTGTGTTTAGGACTACATCGACCACTACCACATGTTCCTCGGACAGAAGACGGTATTTACAGGGTGTGCTGCAGCAGGAAAATGGCTGATTAAAAACAACAAGGTGCGACCAAAGAAGCTGGGAGACTTTATTTTTCTGCTCAGGCTGACTGACGACTGACTGACTGGAATCAGTGTTGGAGCAAGTTAGCAACACGTTAGCTCCCCCAGAGTGAGCAGGTGGCTGGTGTGTGTGTGTGTGTGTGTGTGTGTGTGTGTGTGTGTGTGTGTGTGTGTGTGTGTGTGTGTACACCAGACCGCACAGTCATCCCAGAGGCCTGGAACTTCTGAAGATTCCTTTTAACGGCTTCTCTTCTGTAGTCAAACTGCTGAAATCCTCATTCTGATGATCAGCTGTTGTTTTCCAATGGGTCTTTTTTTTGTTGTTTTTTTTATTTTAAATCAGCAAATTTAAAATAAAAATGTCATTGCCATACTCTGGAGGTCAGACCTGATGTGTGCCTCTCGTTTCTTTGCCGTCCTGATGCAGTCGGTCACAGCGAGTCTGTCTTAGGACAGGAAGTGAGGGGAACTGGTGCTCTAAGACAGAAGTGAGGGGAACTGGTGCTCTAGGACAGGAAGTGAGGGGAACTGGTGCTCTAGGACAGGAAGTAGGAACTGGGCCCTAGGACAGGGGTGAGGGGAACTGGTGCTCAGGACAGGAAGTGAGAACTGAGCTTCACAGACAGGAAGTGAGGGGAACTGGTGCTCTAGGACAGAAGTGAGGGGAACTGGTGCCTCTAAGACAGGAAGTGAGGGGAACTGGTGCCTCTAGGACAGGAAGTGAGGGGAACTGGGCCTCTAAGACAGGAAGTGAGGGGAACTGTTTTAGGACAGGAAGTGAGGGGAACTGGTGCCTCTAAGACAGGAAGTGAGGGGAACTGAGCCCCAGGACAGGAAGTGAGGGGAACTGGGCCTCTAAGACAGGAAGGAGGGGAACTGGTGCTCTAAGACAGGAAGTGAGGCTTAACTGGTGCTCTAAGACAGGGAAGTGAGGGGAACTGGGTGCCTCTAGACAGGAAGTGAGGGGAACTGGTGCCTCTAAGACAGGAAGTGAGGGGAACTGGTGCCTCTAGGACAGGAAGTGAGGGGAACTGGTGCCTCTAAGATAGGAAGTGAGGGGAACTGGGCCTCTAGGACAGGAAGTGAGGGGAACTGGTGCCTCTAAGACAGGAAGTGAGGGGAACTGATGCCGCTAAGGCAGGAGGTGAGGGGAACGGATGCATCTACTGCTCCTGGTGGTTTCTCTACGTGAATATGCGGGTGGACGTGCACAGGTGAGGTCAGTGGGGAACGTCTGTGACCAGGGCTGTGGTGGTGAACGAGTATGGACTCAGCAGCATGGCCAGCGTGTAGTGGCGGTGGCCTTCAGCGTGGGCTTCAAACACAACCTGAAGAGATGAGAAGGACGGATCAGCACATCTGGACCACAGACAGATGAGTGCAACCTGTTCAACATGGAGAAAGAGCTTTAACATATTACTGTGGAGTTTCGGAATGTTAGTTAGTAGAATCACTGTTGATTTTAAGAGGATGTTGATCCTGGATTGAGGTTTGGTCTTTACTTGAACAGAAACCAGGAAGATCCAGCATCAGTGAGGAAGATGGAGTCACACCTGCTCATTAGCAGCAGCTCCTTTCTAAAAGCTGTTCATTTATGACAGATGTTGTATTTTAAATTGGGCGCACACTGAGATGTGACACCTGATCACACTCACGTCAGTCACTTCATGAAAGGGTGTACTTCCCTCGTTCTTCCAGTAAGACTTGGTGTCAAAGTCCACCCGGTAGACCCCTGGTGGGAAGGCTTCCTCTGTGATCAGGTTATGGATCTCCCCGGTCGCATCAGTCATTCTGTTGCAGAGAACAGCAGAATCTCTGCAGCATTTATACGGTTTGAACCATGTTGCGCCAATAAACTCGAGCTGATACCCATTTGCAATTTGTGTCCATCCCCCATCAGCTGTCTTTTTAGACACGGTGAGTGCCATTGGCCCAGCCGCAGTCCCCTTCACAGCATCCAGGATTTTCACTGTCAGGGGGCACTTTGTGTCCGAGCCGCCATGACTCTGTCCCAAGAAACCACAAGACAAAACACTTGGTGACAGCTGCTACACTAACGATGATAATATGGCATTTGTTAAACAGTAACTCTGTTGATTGGCTTTGCTGTAATAGAATTGATATAGTAGCACCTAATATAGGTGCTAATACAGATCTATAAATAGTTGGTAAAATTCTATTCAGTGATGTTGAACGCTGAGTGATGTCTCACTCTTGGCCTAAATTTCAGGCCAGTGTGTCGAAGGCGAACGAAGTGGGATCTCTGTTCTTTATTCAGATCTTTGGTTTGTTATGGCAAATGCCCCCTGCTGGTTGCAGAAGGAATCGCAGAATAAAACCCAAAACAACACTGAGAGATGGTTAACTACCCAAAGCAAACCTTTTACTCATCATTGTTTTCCAGCACTAATATCCAGCACAACACCGGACTCATCTCACTGCTGCTCCGGGTGTATGGATTCGTTTGTGGGACTCAAATGTCAATGGCAGGTCACTGAACCGATCTGTGCTTACAAATCAATAGGTGCATATAAGGTCTCTTTTTCACCACAACGGTGTGGAATTAATTCTAGATGTCACGCAGATGACACCAGCCAAAGGTGACTGAAATAGAATTTCTTATTTGCACAGTAAACCGTTGAGCTAAAAGGATCAGAATCAACAATCGGCTGATTCCGAGTAGAATTCGCATTTTTTAAGTACAAGCAGATGAACGGTGCAGCACAACAGGATTTAGCATGAATTTATTTGAGCAAATGTGTGTGTGTTATTAAAATCTGAACTCAAAATAATTCTTTTTGTCGTGTTCAGACTTTTTCATTTGAATCTTCAGAGGAAAACGCGGGTAGAGCGTCCTCAGAGTGGAGTCGCCTGTGTAGTTTGGTCGTGAAAGTACACGTGTGCGGACCTCTGACCAGCAGGCCAGAAGGTCTCTCTCACATCCAAATAATCGGGGGTGACTGAAGTCTCAGATCTGATCACATCACACGTGTCAGCGGCTACTTTCTGAGTCACGACTGCTTCCAGACTTGATGCTGTGCTCCAGTACAAACACCACAGACTCACAGAAAAGTGAGGTCGGACTGAACATCTAGCAGAGACTGACCTTGAGGACGGGGGCGGCGTGACAGGGCAGCGCCGGCGCGGCCAGGAGCAGCAGCCACAGCAGCCGGGGAAGCATGGCGAGCGCAGCTAGAGTCGGCCTGAAGGTTGCTGCACGAGCGCGGCTGGCCCACGCCTCTTATAACAGCAGCGCTCTTCCGTCACAGCTGACGTCAGGAGCTGGAGAATGAATAACCCAGCCTGTGTCGGAGATTCATCATGGACACTAACTCCTGATCGTCAGGCCAAACAGAGGTCAACAGGAGCGCATTAGAGTCAAAGTAGAATTAATTCTGCTTATACTGCTGCTCTTGAGGACTAAACTCTCCAATATATCTAACTACTTCCTGCCAGACAGAAGGCATATCTATGCAACTACATCACATATTTCCTGCCGAGGTCTAGTTAAAACATGCAGACAAGTGATATAACAGGATTAAAGTATTTTAATGAGATAAAAAGTAAACCAAGTTTACATAAACAGACAAACTATCAACTTTATACATTGCATTTGACGACTATATGACTAAAACATAATAATTCATATTTACTCTCAGTGCAACATTTACAAACCTCGACCAGCAGGTGGCAGCAGAGCTACACATGAGCCCTAAATCACAGGAAAGGCGAAGAAATGATGGATTATCCTAGACATTGATTGGTTATGGGTTCTTTTTGGACCAGAAGTGAAGTTCTATGCTCCTTACATGCATTTGGTGTTAAACACCAATCAGCACTAAACCAGATCAAATAGGTGGTGCTGATTTACTTAACATGCTGGATTTCGGGCTTGAGCTTGAATCTAGGACACAGTTTAAGTCCCCTAGAATCAGACTGTGTGTATGCAAATTAGGTGACGGCGAGAGTAGGGCCCTAAAACATCCAAGAGTAACCCAACTGGGTGTAACAACACTGGCATATTCAGTTGTTGCCCCATGAACTGAACCTTCCCGTGTGAGAAAGGCCCGACTCCTACCATTGACAGTGAGTGATGAATCTGATGAAATGCCTCCCTACAGAGCTTGAGGTGTTCACTCTCCACCTCTGTGACCTCATCACCATGGCAACCGCGGCCAGAGGGGGACAGTCAACTCTTAATCCCTTCAGAAAACAGGAACGCTGTAATCAAACGTGACTTTGTTTAGTCTGCTCCGCGTTTTCCAAACCTGTCAGTAAGCTCCACCCGGGGCTCCGCTCCTTCTTGATGGAAGCCACGGCGTCCTCTACACGCTCACAGATTTTGGTTTGTCCTTCTTCCCGGGTGATCATCAGGGTTCCCGGCTATCGCAGCCCACACCGGACCCCCGCTGGGACCCTCAGGAGGCTTCTGTCCCCTCGGAGCCGCAGGTGTTCCCTCCATTCCCCTCGCCTTCCCCGACATCGCTCCTCTTTCTCTGAATACCCTGCTTAACCGTCCTCTCTCCCTTCCTCTTTGCCTTCCACTTTATTGCAGAGACCTGTCATCTTTAGAACTTTCAGGTTTCCGGGTGTAGTCGACGTTCTCCGTCGGCAGGAGGAAGGGGCCATTCCCTCTTCCTCCTCCGCAGAGTCTTCGGCCTCTGGTCTTTAGAGCGCGTGGTCAGACCGCCACAAAGACCCCCAGGACTCCCCAACCCTCTCTGCAGAGCACCTACCATCACAGAGCCCACAGGAGAGCTGCCTCCATCATCACAGACCCCACCCACCCCAACACGGACTGTTCCCACCGCTACCTTCAGGCCGGAGGTACACAAGTGTGGCACATTATCTGCAGTGATGTGTACCTAGTATGTGGCCTTTATTTTTCACAGTCTTGTGAAGACTATATTCTTATTTTATTATGTTTTGCATGCCTCTCTCTGTCTTATTGTTTGTCCATTTTGTGCCTAATTTTTATACTCTTGGCATCCACGATCACAACAGGATCCTCTCCTGGTTACGACGCAGCTGTAAAATGACCACGGCACTCAAATCATTTTTTTTAATCAATTATTACTGATGGTACGATTATTTTTATTATTATAAAATAACTGTATGCCTATATCTGTAGGCTGCATCCATGTATGGAGTTTTTGGTTTAAAGTATTAGATGTGTTTGCACAGATTTGGCAATAAAATAAATTAACAGATAATTCATTAATGAATGTGAATTGTAATGCAATCAAACAAGTTCTAAAAATGTCTTGAAGAGAAAACGCGACTGACGCGTTTGTGTGAAGTTTGGTGGATTTCCCAAGAAGGGTGCGAGGTTGCCCTCTTGTGGTCAGAACTGAGAAGACCCTTTTCCCAACCCTCCACGTGAAAACGTCAAACGTGTTTAAAACCTCTGGAACCGATACGTGATGATTGCTCGGCCAGCAGCAGATATAGCGGACAACCATCTGAATAAGTGGCTGTTTGGAGCAGCATGAACCGGGCCGAGATTACAGCTAATCTTCCAGACCTAACATCTATTCTTCATTCCCATGACGTAACCCTCAACTAATCAACGTCATCCACGGCTTTCTGTTCTGTTATAAATGTTATTTTAAATCATATTGTATGATTGTTTGGATTTCTGAATTATTTATTGTGTGTGTTTACACTTTTAAAGTGATTCATTTCGTGTAGGTCTGCGCGCGTGTCTTTCAAACCGGAAGTGACGTCTCCGAACGTCAGTGGAAAGCAGCGTCAAAACTTTTTATTATTTTTTTTTTAAAACACACAAGAGCTTAGCGTCAGATTAGCACACTGGCGGTTGTTATTCTTCCTCTAGTAACTTCAACTGGCAAGCAAACAAAGAAACAAACACTCCACAGACACTCCCTTCCTCACCTGCACATCCGGGGAGCAGCCCCAGCTTTAGCGTTTTTAGCTACCTGACTGTCACCTGAGCAGGACCCCCCCCCCCCGGCCTGCTCCTCGGGGGGCTCCGGCCTGAGGAGCACCGGCGCCACCGTGTGTTGCAGCAGCTGCCCTGCCGCGGCTCCATCCTTTACATCGTCAGGCCCTAAAACCACCGCCTGGATGCCCTGGAGGGCCGTGGGAGCGGCCTCTCAGCACCAGCGCCCTGGACAGATGCAGGAATGGGGCGTCTGCACCAGGAAGAACCCCACCCACCCCCCACCCTCACTCTGCACCAGGACCACCGCCACGTTTCTCCACTGCTTCTATTTTTGTACCGGGATTGTTGGTGAGTGTGTGCAGATGTTACAGTAAAGGCTTTTATTTGTTTTTAATCAGCAAATGGGGAAATCAGTTAAACCAGATTAGTTTTGATGGCGCATTATTATTATTATTATTATTATGTCTTTTAAAATTAAAGGCACGAAATGTTAAACGGACACAAAAACCTAACCACCTAATAGCCATTTTAATTTTTAAATGAAAAACCTATGTTGAGTCGATGTTAACGGGACCAAAAGACGCATTTCAGAGGTAATTCCCATGTTTGTCCGTCCGTCCGTGTCGTTTAGGTCAGACTGGAAGGAGTCCGTGCCCGGTTTTATTTTGAAAGCCACCACCGGAAGTCACCGTTAAGCGCTTTAGACGCTCAGATGCGCTTCAGTCTGTCCCGGTGTGGTGTTTTTAATTCTCAGGTCTGTTTAAATATGCTCGGTTCCAGTGTTGTTCTTGTAAACCCTCGCTCCTGATCCGGCTCCGGCTCAGCAGCGGGCCGGGCTCTGGGACAGCCTCCGACCGGATCCAGACACCGCGGCGCTCCTCCTTCCCTCCCCGGGCTTTAATGCGTCTCCTCCTCCTGCGTCCGACCAGAAGCAGCCCAGCCACAGACCAGCGCCTGATTTCCAGCGACATGCTCGGCAGTAAAGCGGCGGAAGGCCAGGCGCTGCGCAGCGGAGCCGGGACGTCCAGAAGCATCGACCCGCTGAGGAGCCTCGGTCAGTCCGCTTCAGGTTCACTTCCCGGAGCTTTACTTTAGCAAAGAACTGCGGAAAATGCGCAAAATATTGTGTTTGGTTTCATTGGAGCTGAATATCCAGCTCAGAAATGGTGAATATTTGCTCTAATCACAGCTTTGATTTTGATAAGCAGGTGAAAAAGGTGGAGATGCAGCAGCAGCAGCAGCAGCTCAGACAGGACCAGGGTGGCCTGGGGATGCTCCTCCTGCAGTTGCTGCATCTCTGGGAAGCATCTCCTGGGCAGGGACACTTCGCTTTGGTGCATTTGGTTTATCTTGGAAGCTAAGGAGCTCCATGGTGATGAGGTCAAGTGTGTTTTAATGAGGGAAGAAAAGGTACCGCTTGCTTGATGACGTGGTTCTGTGAATCGGAAACATCCGAGGACGTGACAGGGACTGGGGTTAGTTTGGGTATAGGTCAGGCTCAGGGTCAGGCTTAGGCTCAGGGTCAGGCTTAGGCTCAGGGTCAGGGGGTTAGTTGGGATGGTTGGGGTTTAGAATATGATAAAAGAACTTTATTCATCCCAGACATGGGAAATTAACTTGTTCCAGCAGCATCGCCAGCGTTATCATAATAGATGTGCAGCAAGAAGTAAAAAAAAAGAAGTAAATAAAAGAAGAAGTAAAAAAAAACAAGGAATTACAGTTTTTCTGCACGTATCAGAATGGATCGTTGTAATTCCGTCAGCTGACGGTTGAACGTTATGTTTGTAGCTCGGAGAACGCCTGCAGTGTCTCGCGTTTTAGCCTAGCTTTTCAGCTCACGTTTTAGCTTTTCTGCTCACGTTTTAGCTTTTCATCTCACATTTTAGCTTTTCATCTCATGTTTTAGCCTAGCTTGTCCTCTCACGTTTTAGCTTTTCATCTCACGTTTTAGCTTTTCTGCTCACGTTTTAGCTTTTCAGCTCACGTTTTAGCTTTTCATCTCACATTTTAGCTTTTCATCTCCCGTTTTAGCTTTTCATCTCACATTTTAGCTTTTCAGCTCATGTTTTAGCCTAGCTTGTCCTCTCACGTTTTAGCTTTTCATCTCCCGTTTTAGCCTAGCTTTTCCCCCCCTCTCGCCTGATTTGGCTGCAGGAGTGCAGGATGACGAGGACGTGAAGCAGATGCTGCGGGGCTCCAGCATGGTGAAGGTAACCGCTCGCAGCTGTCTGCGTCGCCTCCGCGTGGCCACAAGTCTAAGACGGAGCGTGCTGTCTGTGCCCCAAGGTGCGCTCGCCCCACTGGCAGAAGCCGCGCACGCTCAAGCTTCTGGAGGACGGCGTCACCGTCTGGTGTCAGTCCCACAAGACATCCAGTCGGGCCAAGGAGCAGCAGTCCTGTAAGTATGGTCTCCACGGGGTCAGAGGTCACCCTTAGTGTCGGCTACATGCATCGGGCTGGTCTGGATGCTCTTCGGCCTCCTCTAAAGTCTGTGGAATCTGCTACACGCAGCTGCTGCTGCCTCTCCTTCCTTGATTACACATCTGCTCTATTTGGAGGCTTCAGAACCTGATGATTACCCAGATTACAGGACACGAGGCCTCAGCTGCTTCCAGTCTCCACTGTTATATATAGATGTGTGTGTGTACTCCACAGGAACCTCCCACTGGAAAGCTCCACAACCACACTTTTTTTCTGTTTGCCACAAGCTTCAGATGTGGTGTGTGTGTGTGTGTGTGTGTGTGTGTGTGTGTGTGTGTGTGTGTGTGTGTGTGTGGGGGTGGGTGTGTGGGGGTGTGTGTGTGTGTGTGTGTGTGGGGGTGGGTGTGTTCTTGTAATGACTGGCCTGTGGGGCTTGATCAGGACCAACGGCGTGCCTTTACAGCCACTTAAGCCCTGCATGCTAGCAGCTGTAAGCTAGCTGGAGGCTGAAACGCGAGCATTAGCATTAGCTGCTTTGCAACTTTGCATGTTTTTATTATTCTTCTTCTTATTTCTGGTAAAATGAGGGTCTTTCACAGTGCTTCTCTCTGCTGCTTTAGATGCTTCAGCTGTTTGTTTAAGCCTGGATTTGTGATTTGATGCTTGCGACAGGATTTTTATGCTAACAGGGAAGGATAGCTTGCATCCATGTTTGCTTACAGACGTTTGCGTCCAATCTGTTCCTGAAATGTCCTTTTTTAAAAGTTTCAGTCATGGAGGTGGAGTGTGTTCTTGAGGGCTGTCAGTCAGAGACGTTCCGGCCCATGGCCCGCTCCGTGCCGGAAGGCCGCTGTCTGACAGTGGTGTTCAAAGGAGCCCGCAAGAGTTTGGATCTCCTGTGCCAGAGTCAGGACGAGGCCCAGCGCTGGGCCCGAGGCATTCGGACGCTGCAGGAGCACCTGGAGAACATGACGCAGAAGGAGAAGCTCAATCAATATCCCTCTTTACTCTAACCCCACTCAGAGTCTACCGCTTTCCTACCTCTTACCTACCTCTTACCTACCGCTTTCCTACTGCTTACCTACTGCTTACCTACCTCTTACCTACCGCTTGCCTACTGCTTACCTACCACTTACCTACCGCTTACCTACCTCTTACCTACCACTTACCTACCACTTACCTACCGCTTGTCTACCACTTACCTACCGCTTACCTACCGCTTTCCTACCGCTAACCTACCTCTTACCTACTGCTTACCTACCTCTTACCTACCACTTACCTACCGCTAACCTACCTCTTACCTACTGCTTACCTACCGCTTATCTACCACTTACCTACCTCTTACCTACCGCTTGCCTACTGCTTACCTACTGCTTACCTACTGCTTACCTACCACTTACCTACCGCTTACCTACCGCTTGCCTACCGGTACCTGATGCTTCCTTAACCGTGTGTGTGTCACTTGGATCCATGCTTACCTCAGTCAGGCTGACAAAAACCACGATGATAAGATGAGCTACGATGAGGTGCGGACACTTCTGCAGATGATCAACATTGACCTGAGCGACCAGTACGCCTTCAGCCTCTTCCAGGTGGGTGGCTGTGGGTGTGGGTGGGTGTGGCTGTGGGTGGGTGTGGGTGTAGCTGTGGGTGTAGCTGTGGGTGTAGCTGTGGGTGGCTGTGGGTGTAGCTGTGGGTGTAGCTGTGGCTGGGTGTAGCTGTGGGTGTAGCTGTGGGTGGCTGTGGGTGTAGCTGTGGGTG
>CM027098.1:112500-136399 GCA_015343265.1 Pao palembangensis | reverse complement strand
GTAGCTGTGGGTAGCTGTGGGTGTAGCTGTGACTGTAGCTGTGGGTGTAGCTGTGGGTGTAGCTGGGTGTAGCTGTGGGTGTAGCTGTGGGCCTCTCAGCCTCTCCCTCCGTGTCTCAGAAGTGTGACCGCTCTGCTGACGGCCGTCTGGACCAGGGGGAGATCGAGGTGTTCTGCAGGGAGCTGCTGCGGAGGCCGGAGCTGGACGCTGTCTTCGTCCAGTACTCGTCCAACGGCTGCGTTCTGTCCACTCTGGACCTCAGGGACTTCCTGCTGGACCAGGACGAGGACGCGTCCCTGGTCCATGCCCAGAGCCTCATACTCACCTACGAACTCAACGAGTGGGGTAGGCAGCCGAAGGACCCAGCAGAAGGTTGCAGGTTCCAGTCCCCCGGGGGCCAGAGTGTAATGGTTGCAGCGGTGGCTACATCACCTGCTGAAACGGGCCTGTTCTTTCTCTCCTGCGCAGCCCAGCGGAACCAGTTCATGACCCCCAACGGCTTCACCATGTACATGCTGTCCAAGGAGAACTGCGTGTTCAACGCCGAGCACGCCGGCGTTCACCAGGACATGACGCGCCCGCTCGCGCACTACTTCATCTCCTCCTCCCACAACACCTACCTGACCAAGGACCAGCTGACTGGGGACAGCAGCACAGAGACGTACATCCGGTGAGCCGGCTCCGGACTGGGCTGGGGGCTGGTTCTGGTGCGACTCCCACGCGTCTGGAGGTCATGCTGGGCTAAAACCAGCGACAGCTCGTCCACCGACGGACGAGCGTGTCTGGGGCGCGGCTTACATCATGTCCTCCCGGCCTGCCGCAACGCGTTTTAACAAATTATTAATCAACATTAGAAAAAGAACAAAAGCAGACAAATCCTTTGATGATCCCCCTCCATTCTCTGGAGTGTCTGGGGGAGAGAGAGAGAGAGAGGGAGGGACGAGTTGTTGCCTGTCTCAGGGCTTGCTAACGCTGCCTTCCGTCTCCTAGAGCGCTGAGCCGCGGCTGCCGCTGCGTTGAGCTGGACTGTTGGGACGGAGACAAAGGAGAACCTGTCATCTACCACGGACACACGCTCACCTCCAAAGTCCCGTTCGTCGAGGTCGTCCAGACGATAAACGAGTACGCGTTCAAAGTAAGCACAATATGGCCGCCGTCCTGGCTCTTTCAGAGCTCTTCCTCCACTAATGCTTCTAGAGCAGGGGTGGGGTGGGCACTTATCTGGCCTGAAGGGCCACGTTGGGTTGTAGATTGTGACGGCTCTGCGGGCCGGATGAAAGAGTTCAGCGGGCCACATGTGGCCCCCGGGCCTCAGTTTGCCCACCTCTGCTCACCTCAAACGGAGCTGCACACACTGGTGGTTAACGTTTCTGGGTGTTTTCCTCCTGCTTGGATTGTGTCAAACATGCTCTCCTCCGTGGACGTGCATCGCGGGGGTCTCTCCAAGGCGTCCCCCTACCCTCTCATCTTGTCCCTGGAGAACCACTGCTCTGTGGAGCAGCAGACGGTGATGGCTCGACACCTGAGGTCCATCCTGGGAGAGAAGCTGCTCACCAAGCCTCTCGCTGATGTCGACCCACACACGCTGCCTTCTCCCGAGGTAAGCAGGTTGTGGCCCCCCGTCCCCAGGCACAGCACTCAGCTCAGGCTAAACCGGACGTGTTTGCTGCCTCTGCAGGACCTGAAATATAAAATCTTGGTGAAAGGGCAAAAGGACCACTTGGCGGAGCGGTGTTGGTCAGACTGCAGCTCGTCCGACGAGGAGGCCGGCTGCTCCGAAGGCAGAGCTTCCGTCAAGAAGCAGGACAGGAAGGTGAGCAGCTGTGCGGCTCCCGAACGCTCGCCTGGTCTTCTCCAGCTGCCTGAAGCGGCGCCGGCGTGTGTGTGCTTGCAGCCCGCGGCGTCTAAGCTGAGCCCGGAGCTGTCGGAGTTGGTGGTGTACGTCTGCAGCGTTCCCTTCAGAGGCCTGGAGCAGGCTGCAGAAAGGCCGGCGGCGGAGATGTCCTCCTTCTCTGAAAGCAAGGCTCTCCGACTCATCAAGGACTCAGGTATGGCGGGTGCAGGAACCGAGTGTGGACCCACGCGCACGAGACCCAGCAGTAGCAGGAAAAGGCTTGATTGACCAGAAAATGGCTAGAGAAACCAAACCAGCTAACTAAAAAGGCTGGATTAACGAGGTCAAACTACCTCAGAACATAAACCAACCCCCCTCAGGGGGTCCCTGAGGGCCCTGGCCCTGGCCAGATTAGATTCAGGTGAGCCCCAAGTAGTCCCAGAAATGTGGAGCAGCAGAAGCAAAAGCACACAAAATAAAAGCATCGGCCTGGAAGGGTTAGCGTTCTCCACCGTCAGCGAGAGTAAGATGGACGCCAACGATGGACGAGTGCTCACGAGCTCCCAGGCTCATCTCCGCTTTGATGCTTGTGGCGGGTACTTTTGGACCTTGTGCTCTTCCTCTCCAGGGATCCATTTTGTCCGTCACAACAGTCAGAAACTGTGCAGGATCTACCCTTCAGGCCAGCGCCTCCAGTCGTCCAACTACAACCCTCAGGAAATGTGGAACGGGGGCTGCCAGATTGGTGAGGGATCACGCTGGCCATGGTGCAGGACCAGGTCTCACTGGCTCCTGTGCTGGCTTTTCTTCTTCCTCCCCAGTTGCTTTGAACTTCCAGACGCCAGGTGAGCAGATGGACCTGAACCAGGGTCGCTTCCTGCCAAACGCTCAGTGTGGCTACGTCCTGAAGCCTCCCTTCATGCGCCAGCCTCCAACCATCACCTTCAACCCGGAGAACGTCGGTGGAGGTCCGGGCCACCGGCCCGTCCTGCTCAGCATTCGGGTACCGACGAGCCCACGCAGACCCCCGCATGCGCAACGGATGTGCGGCAGGCGGGTCCTACCCACGTGTTGGCTGTGTCTTCTCAGGTCATCTCAGCCCAGCAGCTCCCTAAACCTGAGTGGGACAAGCCCAGTTCCATCGTGGACCCTCAGGTGTGGGTGGAGATTCACGGCGTTCCCATCGACAACATGAGGAAGAAAACGCATCACGTTGAAAATAACGGTAAAGGCGGCTGGGATTGAAGGCTTTCCACCCCGTTGATTAGATTGCAGTCCCGTTTAATCCCCTTATGTGGCTAAAGCACAAAGATCCTCTCTGTCACAGGGAGTCTCGCTCCTCTAGAAGACGCTAATCCCACATTCCAAAGACGACAACGGATAGGTGGCACCCGTCCTGTGCTTTAATACGTCAGCTGTTATTATTCCACAGGCTTTAATCCGAGGTGGGACTGTACCTTTAACTTCACCGTCCACGTCCCGGACCTGGCCCTGGTTCGCTTTAAGGTGGAGGACCATGATTACACGTCAAACAACGACTTCCTGGGCCAGTACACCCTGCCGTTCACTAGCCTCCGTACAGGTGTGTGTCCACAGCAGGTGAGACGGGGTCGTGGTTTAGGGTTTGACCTGCTTGTTTGCCTTTTCCAGGTTACCGTCACGTCCGTCTGATGAAGATGGATGGCTCGAGCCTTTCGCCCTCCTCACTCTTTATCTATGTGAAAACGAGTCACAGTCCCTCTGAATCCTCAGCCAGGAAGCCCTGATCTCAGCCTGGGCACCGATGGCAACGACCAGCACCTCTGACCCAGCTAGACGCAGCTAAAGATCCGGGCTGTCATTCCTGCATTCAACCACAGGGCGGCGCCCTTTCACACCTTCACTTCCACATCTATGTTATGCAATGCCTATGAAGGGACTGGGCGTCAACAAAATCAAACACGTTTGAGCTGGAAAATAAAGCAGACAGATCCAGTTTTCAAAGGGGGCGAGGTCAGAGGCTCTGGGAGGACGCGCGTGTTGACGTTCTCAGGAAATAGCTAACCAAAAACCTAGCTCTGCCCAGACAATCGCTGGGAATATATCTGCCGTTTGCCACTGGCTGAAGCTCTTTGCTACTGCTTGAACCTATAGATACGAAAGGCTCTTGGCTGAAGCTCTTTGCCTCCCTCGCTTTGTGGGATGTTTGTCATGTAGCGGTGAGAAAATATCTGGAACGCAGACGTTTGCACTGAAAGCTTGTGCAGCAGCAGCTGTTTCCCAAAGGCGTGTCTGCTCAGTGTTTTCAGATGTTCCCTCCAGGCCTGAACGTGATGCAGCTTCTAAAACATGCAGAATACAATGGAGAACAAACACCACCATTGGTAGCGTTTTTATTGTTGAAAGTTATGAAAATCAGCGAGGTTTAATTATAAGGACACTTCTAAAGTGTGCAGTTTTTAACATGTTGAGTCAGAGCAAAGGTGGAGCTCTTTTAAGTATTTCTGTTAATATTAGAAGTAGGTGCGTACATGTAGGAGCATTAGATCCAGATTCCTGCGTTTGTCCTCTGTGTCTTCAGCGGTGAAAACCAGGTTTGTGACCCAGAGCTGAAGCCACGATCACGACAGGCAGGAGGAGAAGGATAATCACAGCCCAATACTATCAATTAGTATTGTGTTAGTTTATAAGATTCTATGATGGAATAAAAACAAATTGCTCTCTGAATCCTTGTTCTGTCCATATAATCTCTCTTTTTTTTCTATTAACCAAAATGGCTCCAATTAACTGTATGCCTATATCTGTAGGCTAAAATACGTTTATTGAGATTTTGGGTTAAAGTATATGATTTATTTATGATTTATTTACAGATTTGGTGTTTCAAGTTACGTTTTGACTTTGGCGACTTCTGATGACGTCATTGACGTCCAAGCGTTTGATGGAAGAAAAGTGCGAGGTTGCCCTCTTGTGGTCAAAACTGGGAATACCTCTATTTTTCCGACCCTCCACGTGAAAACATCAAATCAAATAAAATCAAACTTTATTTATATAGCACTTTTTTTTTTTTTTTAGCACTTTGGCTATGGCTTTCTTTACCTTATGGGAATAAGGCAGTAATAATAATCCCATAAGGTAAAGTAATCCATACTTTTTATGTCTTAAAAAAGAAAATTAAACATATTTATTTAAAAAGAAGACAAGATGAATGTAATCAACAAACTTTGAACCTGTAGCAGTTTTATTTTTAGGAGATCAGAGGCTGGACTTTAAATAAATTGTACGTTAGACACACGTACGGATCACATCTTTGAGTAGCGACATTCCTGATGTCACTGGCTGCTCCACAAACGTCTCGGTGGGTGTGTTCCTCAGCCAGTGGAGCTCAACCCCGGACAGCAGCACAGCGTGGATGCTTCCCTGCCGTTTAACGGCTCGATACACCCGTCTGTGTAGATGTGCTAGCTGAGGATGAGCTAGCTTGAGTTAGCTTATTTGACTGCTCACTGTGCTTTGATGTGTTTTCTGTCGCTTTCCCAGGTCTTTTTCCTTCGCGATGGACCATCTGTAGCTCTTCGGCGGTCTGGTCGGTCCTGACGTCAGCAGAAGCCAAGCCCCTCGGGATCACCACATGTCCCCACACAGCAGATGTCCCTCGCTAGCAACGCTAACATATAATTAAGTTCATTTCTAAGCTGTTTTAACCTAACCGAGCCATTTTACAGCCAGTCAGCACATCAGAGCCAGCGGCTCCTCCAGATATGACCTCCTAAAACACACCAGCTAAGCTAAGAGCTGGGTTAATTTGTGAAGATCAAAGGGCAACATCCCAGATAAAAACAGATGACACCAAAGCCAGAGATGAAAGGTTTGTCCCTCAACTGGTTTAAATCATTCCTCTCTGGCCGTAACCCAACTTGAAACATTCATTTCTCTCCTCCGGTGTACCCCAGGGTTCTGTGCCTACGCCCCTCCATTTCATTAACTACACCCTCGCTCTTGGGCGTATTTTCCAGAAACACAGCATCCAATTCCACCGCCACACAGATGGCAGGCACGTCTCCTGGTTCTGCAGCAGCCACACTTAAAAGGGCTTTCATCTCAGAAGACAAAGAGCTTTAACGGAGGAGGAGGAGGAGGAGGAGGAGGAGGATGAGGAGGATGAGGAGAATGAGGAGGAGCTCATTAGACGAAGCGATTATTGTTGTTTCTGATGAACTTGAATATGAACCTTTGTTCCTCCATGTGGGAAGGATGGAGGATGGATGGAGGATAAGCGCTTCTGGGTGGGAATCGCCCCCCTCCCTCCCCCCAGAGTTCGCTGAGTGCAGTTACTTTACAGTTACAGTTACTTTACAGTTACTTTACAGTTAGTTACTTTACCGTTACTTTACAGTTAGTTACTTTACAGTTACTTTACAGTTACAGTTACTTTACAGTTACAGTTACAGTTACGTTACAGTTACAGTTACTTTACAGTTACTTTACAGTTAGTTACTTTACAGTTACAGTTACTTTACAGTTACTTTACAGTTAGTTACTTTACAGTTACTTTACAGTTACAGTTACTTTACAGTTACTTTACAGTTACAGTTACTTTGCAGCAGGAGGATAGCCAGAATTCCGAGATTCTCCAGGAAAGACACGAACCCACTCGGGGGTTTTATCTGCTCACTGTGGCTCCTGCCACCGTGGCTGCAGCCTGGTCCTTTTTGGAGAACAAAGGTGCCTCCTCAAAGAGAGAAAGAATCCCCTGACCCCACCCCCAAGTGTTTAGTTCTCAGTATGCAGCATGCAGGAGAACACACACCTTTTCCAAACAAGAACCTGAGTCCATTTCTTGAATCCAGTAAATTTTCTAAAAATATGCCGTAAAAGCATGAAGCAAAGCCACTGCAACCACTGGCAGAAGGGGAATGATGCAACCACTGGCTTTGATTTGCTGAGAAAGCCCCTACGGTCCTTGCTGAGTTAGCCAAGAATTTCTGCCAAAACGTCTCTGCATACGTTCAAAAATGTCTGTTTGCTTCCTTATCAATCGCTACCTCAGCAGGACGTCGCTCCCTGAACCACCAGCTCAGGAGCTGAACCGCTCCCGAACGCGGAGAGGACAGGAGGAGCAGCCGAGCGTTAGCATCACCGGAGTACGCGGCTACAGCCTCACACAGTCCTCAGGAGGCAGGAGGCAGGAGACAGGAGACAGGAGACAGGAGGAAGGAGACAGGAGACAGGAGGCAGGAGGCAGGAGACAGGAGGCAGGAGGAAGGAGACAGGAGACAGGAGGCAGGAGGCAGGAGACAGGAGACAGGAGAAAGGAGGCAGGAGACAGGAGGCAGGAGGCAGGAGACAAGTGATTTAGACAGGAGACAAGAGACAGGAGACAGGAGGCAGGAGGCAGGAGACAGGAGGCAGGAGACAGGAGACAGGAGGCAGGAGGCAGGAGATAGGAGACAAGCGATTTAGACAGGAGGCAGGAGACAGGAGACAGGAGACAAGCGATTTAGACAGGAGGCAGGAGGCAGGAGACAGGAGGCAGGAGACAAGCGATTTAGAGAGGAGACAGGAGGCAGGAGACAGGAGGCAGGAGGCAGGAGACAGGAGGCAGGAGGCAGGAGACAGGAGACAGGAGGCAAGAGACAGGAGAGAGGAGAGAGGAGACAGGAGACAGGAGGCAGGAGGCAGGAGGCAGGAGACAGGAGGCAAGAGACAGGAGAGAGGAGAGAGGAGACAGGAGACAGGAGGCAGGAGACAGGAGGCAGAAGACAGGAGACAAGAGATTTAGACAGGAGACAGGAGGCAAGAGACAGGAGACAAGAGACAGGAGGCAGGAGACAGGAGGCAGGAGGCAGGAGACAGGAGACAAGAGATTTAGACAGGAGACAGGAGGCAGGAGACAGGAGGCAGGAGGCAGGAGGCAGGAGACAGGAGACAGGAGGCAGGAGACAGGAGGCAGGAGACAAGAGGCAGGAGACAAGAGACAGGCGGCAGGAGACAGGAGGCAGGAGACAAGAGACAGGAGGCAGGAGACAAGAGACAGGAGGCAGGAGGCAGGAGGCAGTGACCAAGGCTCAAGACACATCCTCTCCTCCTCTCCTCCTCTCCTCTCCTCTCCTCCTCTCCTCTATTCTCCCCTCCTCTCCTCTCCTCCTCTCCTCCTCTCCTGTCCTCTCCCCTCCCCTCCTGTCCTCTCCCCATCTCAAACATTGTCTCTCCATCTCTCCTGTCTTTTTCATTTTTCATCCTTCTCTTGTAAAAGCCTTGTCCTCCCCACTTCCACCTCCCGTGGGCCTCTCCTTCTCTCCATCCCCTGGTAGCTTTAGCCTCTCTCTCTCTCTCTCCTTCACTCTCTCATTCCCGTCTTCTCCCACCATTTACATCAGAAGTGTTGGTGCCTTCATGTATTTTACAGGGACGACAGCCGTCCACAGATAAAGGAGAAAGTGAGGGATGAGCGTTGTTAGCGTTAAATAGGCCCCTCCCACAACAACAGCTGCTGCAGTGTGTCATCCTGAGCAGATACCACCACAGCACTGATCCCACTCTGGAGAATTTGGCCCAGCTGATCTGGGCCCCGCTGGGCTTCCAGCACGAAACGCTAACCAGCCTGAACAGATGAGACCAGCCGGACTAATTCCGCTTCAGGGCAACGTGCATTTATCTGTCAGCAGGAGCCCGGAACGTGTCCCAGTGTGCGCCTCCCAGCTCAGGCTAAACCAGGGGTGGGCAGTTATTTAGCCTGAAGGGCCACAGTGGGTTGTAGATCAGGTGGTGCAGGAAGCGAACCCCCACATGAGGATCAGAGGTTAGCTAAAAATCCTGCTTGATGGACTACTGACAGAGAAAATAGTTAGAAGAGCCTGTAAACTGGTCCAACTACAGATGGATGATGAAGCTCCAGATGATGTTTGGCCCCACCTTCTTGAGAGGACATGTTAGCATGCTAGCTGAAGGGGGGACTGAACCTTTTTCTAACCAATCAAGCTGACAACCCTCTTCATTTGGCTTCTGGAGGAATGATTGTGAAGGCTCTGTAGCCCGGATGAAAGAGTTCATCGGGCCACATGTGGCCCCCGGGCCTCAGTTTGCCCACCTCTGGGCTAAACTCTTCTCTGTTGGTTCAGTGAGTCTACGCAGGCTTCGCCGCATTAGATCCACGGGGACACGCCAGCATTGAGAAATGAAACCTGGAGGTCATTTCATCTTCAGTCAGTCAGTCAGTCAGAAAGTCAGTCAGAAAGTCAGTCAGAAAGTCAGGCAGTCTCCAAATGTCCCTTAAAGAATAAATGTCGTTTTAAGGCATTTTTCTCTTCTCTGTTCTCCATTTTATTAGTTTACGTTAATAAATCGTTGAAACTTCATTCTTTTGGAGAGGATCTTCATTCATGTGTCCGCGCCGTCCGGCTGCAGTACCGTCGGTGTCCGTAAGGCGGCAGCACCAGCGGGAACGGGGTGGGGGCGGGGGGGCTGTTGAGCCAGTGGCAGCAGGGAGTCGGTGGAGCTGGGCTGGCAGACACAGGACGAGGCAGCTGAAGAGGGACGTCGCTTCCTGGGAAGCGAATATTCTGACGAGCGACCGAAGCCGGAACCGCGCCAGACGGAAAATGCGTCGTCGGGAGGTTTGGATGCTGATGGCGGCTCTGCAGGTAGGAATGTGCCCGGTTCCAGCCCCCAGCGAGGCTGCAGCAGGACTCCCACTCAGCTCCGCGTTGGAGGCGCTCAAACGAGGACGGGGCGCCTCGCAATCCGCATTTGGCTGCTCGATTTCGGTTCGGTTCGCTCCGATTCTCCGAACCGCCGACACAGGCTAGACAGGCTGTCCCCCCCCCAGAGCCGGTGCTCGTCCGGCTTCCACCAGGTCTCAGCGGGGGAGCAGAAATGTGCAGAAATCAGGCAAACATGCGGACATGAGAGCTGCTGCGGCCGCTTCTCCGCGTCTTGTTGGTCCCATCCAGCCGGAGCTGCAGGAATAAAGCGCGTTTGTGTGTGTGTGTGTGTGTGTGTGTGTGTGTGTGTGTGTGTGTGTGTGAATCAGATTCCCCACGGGCTTTTCTCCACCAAAGACGGTGGTGTTTTAAAGCGGGACACCGAGGAGCGGTTCCACGCCAGGCTGCTCACAGCCTCCGTCAAAGATGGATGAAAACGGGCTGGAGAGCAAGAGCCCCCCGATGATGGGGCTGAGGGCTGAGGGGCCCTCCTCAGGGCTGTGACCCCCGGCTGAGGACGCAGACCTGCACCTCCAGAACCGAAGAGAAGAACTTCGGTGGGTCTTCAGACAAATATGAGTTCCAGGCTCGAGTGGACCAGCCGGACCTCCAGAGCCCCGGAGCTCCTGGAGGCCGTCAGAGATCCACTGTCAGGCCCCCGAGGGTGCGCAGCTGGGTGCAGGTGACTGGAGGACCTGCAGGGTCCTGATGGAGATGCAGGAGCACCACCAGAGGAAGGTGGAGTCTGCTCCAGAGTGAAGCAGCCTTGCCTGGTGTGTGTGTGTGTGTGTGTGTGTGTGTGCGCGCTGGGGGTCTGTGAGGCTACAGACAAGTCTAGACGCTAATTATGATTGAAACCAGTTGACCCAGTTGTGTGCGGATGATTAATAACGCTCTCCTGGTTTGGACTGACGCTGAAGCTCCGCCCTCCAATAGAAATGTGGGAAACTCCATCAGCGCTCTGCTAATTGCTTCTGTGTGTGTGTGTGTGTGTGTGTGTGTGTGTGTGTGGGGTTCAGGCTCTAAACGGGCCAGGCCAGCGTCAGGGTCTAAAGTCTGATTTCAGATGGGTGAGAATGCGTCCCAGCTTTTTTTTCCTCTTTGATCTTCTGTCCAGGTCTTTGTTCTGGGTGGAGAAGGTCGGCGCTGGTTGCCAAGCAAGCAGGAGGCGTTGCTGTGTGAGAGAGGGTTTACACAGAAGGAATACATCATCGCAGCCAGACAGGAACTGGCGAAGGGACAGGCAGTCTTCAACGGTCAGCACACACACACACACACACACACACACACACACACACACACACACCCAGCAGGAACAGCTCCAGCAATAATCCCTCGCTTTTGGTTGGGGGTTTTTGAATCCTGCTGATATTTGAACCCTGATTGGGCTGGAGCAGAGTGTGTTCAAGGGTGGAGCAGAGTGTGTTCCAGGCTCCAGGCTGGAGCAGAGTGTGTTCCAGGCTGGAGCAGAGTGTGTTCAAGGGTGGAGCAGAGTGTGTTCCAGGGTGGAGCAGAGTGTGTTCCAGGCTCCAGGCTGGAGCAGAGTGTGTTCCAGGCTGGAGCAGAGTGTGTTCCAGGCTCCAGGCTGGAGCAGAGTGTGTTCAAGGGTGGAGCAGAGTGTGTTCAAGGGTGGAGCAGAGTGTGTTCAAGGGTGGAGCAGAGTGTGTTCCAGGCTCCAGGCTGGAGCAGAGTGTGTTCCAGGCTGGAGCAGAGTGTGTTCAAGGGTGGAGCAGAGTGTGTTCCAGGCTCCAGGCTGTAGCAGAGTGTGTTCCAGGCTGTAGCAGAGTGTGTTCCAGGCTGGAGCAGAGTGTGTTCCAGGCTGGAGCAGAGTGTGTTCCTGACTTAAAGCCGTGTCGGCTGTGCAACTGTGCATCTTTAGCTCGACTGACAGCTTTGGTTGCTCCTTCTGGAAGCCGAAGATGTTGGAGGGTGGTCCCTTTGGCAGAGAACCTCCAGTTTTACCTCCGTCTGTCTGTTTTTAGCGTTTTGGTAGGATTACTTTGAACTGGGTAGATTTAGTTAGACTGGGAGGACTGGTTTGATCAGACAGGCACTCAGGTCGTTCTCTTTGGCTTGAGATGCACTAAATTAAAATGATCATTTAAGAGCCATTAATCAGCTTAATAAAGCTAAAGTTAGCCGCTAAATTAGCTTTACAGGTTAAGGTTAATTCATTTGTAGCGTTTTTATCTTTTCAGGTCATGGAGATGCATGTGCTCAAAGGGAAATGCCTTTCAACACTTGATTCTGTCTGTGAAGTATCCTGAAGGCTGCAATTTGTTGTAAACAAGCAGCTTTTCCTGACAGGATCATTAGTCGAGATGTGCGAACTTTTGCGGCTTTCCAAAATAATTGTTGTGTTCTAATTTATTTAAATTCAAAACTGCTGCAACGACTCTTATTGTTGATGTCATTACTGTACGCTGGGAGGAAATGAGGACGCTAGGTTCAATTGCATTAAACAAGGGGGCACAAAAAATGGTTTAACATCAGCCGCTCGGATAATCCAGATAGTTTATTGTTAATTATTTAATTGGAGCAGAGGCAATTGAATTATTAATGAGAAGATGGATGGAAAAGATTAGGATACAGAGAGTGGAAGGGTTAGAGACTGCAGATCAGCAAATCTGATTTAAAGGGGAAAACAGGAAGTAGCACCCATCCACCCATCCACCCATCCACCCATCCCCGGTAAAAGTTTCTGTTAATGTGGGAGGTTCAGCAGGTGGAGGATGAAATGATCTCCATCAGAAATAAGGTTAAACCTGGAATATTAGCGATATCAGTGTATTATCAAAGTATCAGGCCTGCATTAGCCTGTTAGCATCATGGCCTGTGTGCAGTCCTTGCTAGCAAAGGTCAGCTGATGCTAATGTCTGTGTTATTCACACTCAAGGTGTTTCTAAATATGCATACTTGTCCGTATCCAAAGTAGATCTCTGTGTCAACTGGACTGAAAGGTTTCCTTGAAAACGTTTCGCCCTCTCTCCAGAGAGCTTCTTCAGTTCTAAGTTTGCTGGGACAGAGCTTGAAAATATAGCCCTGTGGACCATTGGCATGTTAATTGTCCGGGTGGTCACCTGAGAGTCCTTGGCAGGGTGGTTGGCAGGGTCGTTCATTCAGTTTCAGTTGGGGTGCTTCCCCTTTGTCTGTTGGGTCACATGTTAATGAGTCTCCAGGTCTCGTCAAACGGCGTGAATGTTTGGAATGCTGACGAGAAGAGTGGAGAACTGCTTGTAGGTGGGTGACAGAAAGCGCCTTAGTCCACCACCTCTGTTTAAAGATGGTTTTTCCAACTTGACGTGGATGGCTTCCTTGACACCCCTCTCAAACCAGCGATCTTCTCTGGCCAGCACACGTACTTGACTGTCCTCAAAGGAGTGTCCGCTGTCTTTTAGGTGTAGGTGTCCTGCTGAGTCCTGTCCTGAAGAGGTGGCACGTCTGTGTTGGGCCATTCGTTTATGGAGGGGCTGTTTGGTTTCCCCAATGTACAGTTCCTTGCATTCCTCCTGGCACTGTACAGCAGAGACAACACTGCTTTGTTTGTGTCTTGGTGTCTCGTCCTTTGTTTGTGTCTCGGTGTCTTGTCTTTTGGGTGGACCAGTTTCTGTCTGAGTGTGTTGGAGGGTTTGAACTGTACTGCAATGTCATGTTTTTGAAAGATTCTCCTGAATTTTTCTGAACTCCAGACAGGTAGGGGATAGAAACGCTGTGACGTTTATTTCTTTCCTCTTCTTTGCTGGGGTCTCGTTTTCTGGAGGTCTTTGTGAAGGCCCAGTCCGGGTAACCACATGTTTTGAGTGCTGTTTTTAGATGATCCTGTTCTTTCTTCTTCTTGGGTTGTGGTGGGTACTTCTTTGGCCCTATGTTGTAGGGTTTTGATAACACCAAGTTTATGTTCCAGTGGGTGGTGTGAGTCAAAAAGAAGGTACTGATCTGTGTGGGTGGGTTTTCTGTAGATCTCAATGCTAAGGTTTCTGTCCTCCTTGATCTTGACTGCACAGTCCAAGAAGGCCAGACTGTCTTCTTTTACGTCCTCTCTGGTGAATTTGACGTAATCATCTGTGTTATTCAGGTGGGTTGAGAACGCTTCCAATTCTTTTGTTTGAATCTTGACCCAGGTGTCATCAACATATCTGAACCAGTGGCTGGGGACGGTTCCTGTGAAAGACGCCAGGGCTCTGTTTTCAACCTCCTCCATGTAGAGATTGGCAACTATGGGAGACACTGGTGAACCCATGGCACACCCATGTTTCTGCCTGTAGAAGCCCTCTCTGTATTAGAAGTAGGTGGTGTTCAAACAGAGGTCCAGCATGGTGCAGATCTGGGTTGGTGTTAAGGCTGTTCTGTCTGGAAGGCTGTCGTCCAACAGACTACATAGTCTACTACTATACTACTATAGTCCAGTTGACACAGAGAGATCTACTTTGGATAACCATGACCTGGATGAGTGAGAATCTACACAGACATACTTGTCCGTACTTGTGCTAAATCAGTACTGGCTGTCCAGCTGTTCCAGTCCTAAGTACACAAGTACTGGCGGATGTGACTTGTGTGGACTTGGAGCAGCTCGGTTTCCCACAGCCAGAGAGTCCGTGCTCCAAAGTACGCGTGTCCGGGTCGTTAATAAAACCGTGATCTTGTTGGCGATGTAAAGGGAAAGGGTCACAGTACGTTGATGATTTGGAGATCATCGTCATGATCACTGGTCCATAATCGGTTAAAGACCTTGTCGTTAGAGCCCGGTGAGGCGTTCTCCGTGAGCGTCTCCATGGAGACGCCTCTCTGGAATACGCGATTGGACACCGAGTGTCAGGACCAACAGGAAACAGTGGTCAGAACATCAGCTCTTCTTGGAAACAAACATGAATCAAACCAAGTAAAACGTTGATTCAGCTTCTCTGTCCTCCGCTTCCGTGTGTGACATCTCCTCCTGTCCATCTGTGTGTGTGTGTGTGTGTGTGTGTGTGTGTGTGTGTGTGTGTGGGTGTGTGTTGTGACAGTGTCAGACCACTTCCTGTGGAGGCCTGCCAGCGGTGAGCTGGTTGCTTCCTGTCCCACAGCAGCGTGTCAGTGAGCTTCAACCACGGTCACCTCCATCCCTCCCTCCATCCCTCCCTCCATCCCTCCCTCCATCCCTCCCTCCGCTTTTCCTTTGTTCTCGGGGATAAAAGATTAACTCCCGAAGCCTTCAGATCGGACGGAGTCGTTTATGTCCCGTACGTCTTTACTACGCTAAGAGGCCTTTGAGAGTTGGACAACTTGAAATGATTCCTCTGCATCAGCGTCCAGCATGTCTCCTCCAGCTGGCAGCTTTCCTGCCTTCTTCTCGGTGTTGCTGTCTTCCTGTCTGGGGCTGCAGACGTTGCTGGTGAAAACGTGGGGTTTTTTGTGTCGTATACACATTTAAACAGCCCCCTTTGGTTTTTAGGGCAGTCAGTAGTAAAATTAGCGCCATCTGCTGCTCCAGTGGGTGCACGCCCAGTTACCCCGGGGTTCCACCGGAGGCGGTGCGTCCCCGTCCGTCCGTCCTGATTTCTGCTGTCCGGCCTTTTCCACCGGAGGTGTCTGGACAGACGGAGAACGCCGCAACAAGCTAGCACCATCCACCGCGTGCGGGACAGGAATAAAACATCCTGGAAATTGTCAAAATAAAAGCTCCTGTATTCAGAGCGATCTTTGTCAACAGGACGCTGAAAACGAAATCACGTACGACCGCGAGAGGCTAGCGCTTTGTTTCACACACCCACAAACAAGAGATAAAACGGCCCAAGAAAAAGGTGATTCACACATGGAATAACGTAAAAAAGATGATTCACACATGGAATAACGTAAAAAAGATGAGTCACACATGGAATAACGTAAAAAAGATGAGTCACACATGGAATAACGTAAAAAAAGATGAGTCACACATGGAATAACGTGAAAAAGATGAGTCATACATGTAATAACGTAAAAAAACCATCGCTCCAAATACGGGACCTTTTATTTTGACACATTCTCGGATGTTTTATTTTTTTGCACGCATCTCTGAAGCGCACGCGGCGTTTTGTGCTGGGTTGTTGCGTGCGTCTGGCCCGCCTGTCTGTCCAAATAGAAGCGATGCCTATTTTTGCGGAGGGTGATGGAGCCTCCAGCCCTGCTGTGGGCGGAGCCACAGCCAGTAGAAACTGACGCATTGACTTGAAAGGAATCTAATCAGGACGGACGGACGGACGGACAGAGACGCAGCGCCTCCGGTGGAAACTGGGTGTTAGAAGGACAGACCAGAGGACAGGAGGACTTTCCTGCTTCCTGTAGCTCCAGACGTGAGCGCCTCGGCTGTACGACTAGCAGCTAAGGCTGGAGCTGCTGGAGCAAACGCTGCTCTGACTGCTGCGCTCTTCTGAAAGTCCTCCTAACGAGCGAGTGATTCATTCCCACGTTCATCTACAAACCCATCATGTCACGTGGACAATTTGGACCTTGAGCGTGAAATTGGTCTTAAAGTTGTTCCCTTGACATCATTTTTAATGTTTCTGCTTCAAATGAAGTGTGAGAACAAACGAAGCGAAACCAGAATCGTCTCGAGTCCCAGAAAATGTTCCTTCTGCCCGCTAGTGAGACGGAGCTGCTGGAAGTCCTCTGCCATCTGTCTTCCGTCCCCTGCCATCTGTCCTCCCAGAAATCAGAATTATAGTGAAAACAGAAACCTAAGGATGGTTTGAAGGTGCCTTCAGGCTCACGGAGGAAATTCAGGCAGCTAAAACAGGCCCATGTTACAAACACATTATTTCACAACACTGCAAAGAAAAACCAAACAACACTGCAAAGAAAAACCAAACAACACTGCAAAAAAAACCAACACTGCAAAAAAAAACAACACTGCAAAAAAAAACAACACTGCAAAAAAAACCAAACACTGCAAAAAAAACACTGCAAAAAAAAACAACACTGCAAAGAAAAACCAAACAACACTGCAAAAAAAAACAACACTGCAAAAGAAACTAAAACAACACAAAAAGAAAAAACCAAACATCGTAAAAAAAACAACACTGCAAAAAGAAACAAAAGAAACAACACTAAAAAAAAAAATACTGCAAAAACAAACAACACTGCAACAAAAATCAAACAAATACTGCAAGAAAAACAGCACTGCAAGAAAAAAAAAAAACAAAGAAACAACACTGCAACAAAAAACAGATGGTTTAAAAATCCACAACGCCTTATATTAAAAATGAAACAAAAAAACGATGGATCCAGCAGGATAAAAGTCATAATCACAGCAAAACAAACCTGAGCTTCTGATTGGTCGAGCCAACTTTCTGCTTTTTCCCTCCTGGCTTTTAACACCGTGAGTTATCTGAGGTTCACACAGACAGCCAGCAGCAGACACAGAGGCCCTCCTCCTCCCTCCTCCTCCTCTTTATCTCCTGTTCTTTCTTTCTCTCCCCTGTTCTTCTCCTCCCTCCTCTCCTCCACCCTCTCTCTCTCCTCTCTCCTCCATCTCCCTCCCCCCCTTCTCTTCTCTCTCTCCTCCATCTCCTTCCTCTTCTCCCTCCATCCCTCCCTCTCTTCAGAGTCTGCTTCCTATTAGAACCTCTTTACTGTATGTTGAACTGACTACATCTCCAGGCCGTTCTCAGCCTCACTGAGTGCGGGTGTGTGTGTGTGCGTGTGTGTGTGTGTCCTCTGTCCATTTTGGAACAGAACCTTCCTCTCTGCTCCTTCCTCCATACCCCACTCCGTAATTGTCTGTCCTCCTCACTCTTCTGTCTGACGTGTGTGTGTGTGTGTGTGTGTGTGTCGGCTGTGTGCTCCTGTGGAATGTTCTGATCTGAGGAATGCTGCAGAAGGAGAACTGAGATTATAACAGTAAATAAGAGCCTGGCCAGATGAAGAGGTAGTATTTATGCTGGAGCAGAATGTGGAGTGTGTGTGTGTGTGGGTGTGTGTGTGTGTGTGTGTCTCTATTTATAGATATTTACAGATTTGTAATCTGGAACATGTTGAAGTTACTGCTCATTCAAATAAAATCATTTTCACGTTTATCAGTTAGAACGAGACAACAGCTTTTCTGTCAGGCAGCAGTTATGACATCTAAGCAGAGATGAAACAGCATCTCTGTGTTGCCCATCTCCTGTGTCTCTGTCTTTTTTCTCTGTCTCCGCTTTTGTTCTCCGTTTCTGTTCTTGTCTCCGGGCTTTTGTTCTCGGCTCTGTAGCCCTGCTTGTTTGTGTCTCCGTTTCATGCATGTGGAGAAACATCTCCTGGTTCAGTATCTTCAGGTTCAGTATCTCCTGGTTTATCTCCTGCTTAGTATTCCCGGTTTAGTATCTTGTGGTTCAGCATCTCCTGGTTTAGCATCTCCCGGCTTAGTATTCAGGTTCAGTATCTTTGTGGTTCAGTATCTCCTGGTTTACTATCTCCCTGGTTTAGCATTCCCGGTTCAGCATTCTGTTTAGTATCTCCTGGTTCAGCATTCCTGGTTTACATTCCCGGTTTAGTATCTTGTGTTCAGCATTCAGGTTCAGTATCTCCCGGTTTACTATTCCCGGGTTCAGCATCTCCGGTTCAGTATCTCCTGGTTTACTATCTCCCGGTTCCTCCGTCAGCCTTCTGGAGACACTCCCTGCTCAGCCGCCTGACGTGAGGCAGTAATAACCCGTTATTAAAGCTAAACTTGACCCAGCTAAGCATTAACAGAGCAGCCACGTTTGTTGCTAAGAAAGCCTCCTGTTGTTGTTGGCCTTCTGACGTTATTAAATTAGGCCGCTTTTAACTGGTCAGATTAGTTGTTGTTGGGCCGCGCACTACAATCTTACTGAACAGTGTGAATAACAACAACAAGGTAATAATAAGACTTTGGACCCTTAACAATAACAACAAATAGAGCTTAGCCAAGATAGAGTGGATTTAAAAAGTGCGCTTTACTTTCTGTGTCTTAGAGCAAACCCAGCCATGGTTTCCACTGTTTTGCAGCGACTGGGATGGCAGAGCAGCAGCCAGCGAGCTCAAGTAGCAAAGATGCACATTAGCGCGCCCTCATGCATCCAGGTCGTTTTTATCCAAGTGAACCAGGGCAAACCACTTTGCTAACGACTTCCCACCCGGATCAGCATCTAACTGGTCCACAAGGGCTGTAAGCCTGCTCTGGCTGTGGAATGAAGCAACTGTGTTTTTAGAAGGCTGAGTGTGTGTCAAAGGTTATCCGGTCTGTAGAATCCATCTGTGGAGCGTCTGGCAGAGGATGGGTGAAAGGGAACCGTTAGCCGTAAAATTATCTGTTTGACCTGCTTTCTAAACCTGATTCATTTCCTGTGTTTTCAGCGTGTCTGGCTCTCTACATGCTAGCCGCTACACGCTAGCCTCTACATGCTAGCAGAGCCTTTCCTGCTTTCAAAGCTTCACGGTGAAAACTTACAGAAGTTACTGAAATGTGGATATAATGACCAGAACCTTTCTTGCTTTATCTGCTGACCATCGTCCAAACAAACACAAGCCTTTATGGACGGTTAAGAGGAGGAACTTTGCTAAACTGTCACAGAGACGCTGGAGGAGCGATTCTGTGTCATTCAGGAGGTAAATGTGATATTTCCGGTCTTTAACGCAGGCTGCCTGCAGCAGCGTGGGGGTCTGTGAGATGCTGGCCTACCTCCGCTTATCGGGGCTAAGATGAAGAATCCTGTGGTCTTTGCTGCTTCCAGCAGTGCCCTGGATGCTTCTTCCCCTGGAAACTAGACTCATGTCGTTTATCCCTCCAGGGCTTTCCTCCATCAGAAGCCTAAACATGGCGCATTTCTCCGCTGAAGCTGTAAAGTCAAGAAACAAATGCATCAGAGGTGGAGGAGTGCTGCTGCACGCTGGCTCCTGAGGGATGATTGGAGCTCCTCCAACATCCGAGTAAGGCTGAGACGTCGGCGTGCTGGTGGGAGCAGACTTTTACCACCGGCGGATTGGATGGGGGACACGCCCTGTTTAGTTTTCTAAAACTTCTGATCTGACTGACTGTGTGTGTGTGTGTGTGTGTGTGTGCGCGCGCGGATCTTTTGTATATTTAATGGCAAAAATTGCAGTTTTAGTTAAAAGAATGGAAGTTCTTGATTTTTGAATGGCTGATATAAATTTTGCTCCTTGAAGCTTGTTTGAATCCAGTTTTAGTGTGTTTGAATCCAGTTTTAGTGTGTTTGAATCCAGTTTTAGTTTGTTTGAATCCAGTTTTAGTGTGATTGAATCCAGTTTTAGTGTGTTTGAATCTAGTTTTAGTGTGTTTGAATCCAGTTTTAGTGTGATTGAATCCAGTTTTAGTGTGTTTGAACTAGTTTAGTATGTTTGAATCTAGTTTAGTGTGATTGAATCCGTTTTAGTGTGTTTGAATCCAGTTTTTAGTGTGCTTGAATCCAGTTCTTAGTTTGTTGAACTAGCTTTTAGTGTGATTGAATCCAGTTTTAGTATGTTTGAATCCAGTTTTAGTGTGTTTGAATCCAGTTTCAGTGTGATTGAATCCAGTTTTAGTGTGTTTGAATCCAGTTTTAGTATGTTTGAATCTAGTTTTAGTGTGATTGAATCCAGTTTTAGTATGTTTGAATCTAGTTTAGTGTGATTGAATCCAGTTTAGTGCGTTTGAATCCAGTTTAGTTTCTGAATCCAGTTTTAGTGTGTTTGAATCCAGTTTTAGTGTGATTGAACTAGTTTTAGTGTTTGAACCAGTTTTAGTATGTTTAAACTAGTTTTTAGTGTGATTGAATCCAGCTTCTTAGTGTGTTTGAATCCAGTTTTAAGTTTGTTTGAATCCAGCTTTTAGTGTGATTGGAATCCAGTTTAGTGTGTTTGAATCCAGTTTTAGTGTGTTTGAACTAGTTTTTAGGTGATTGAATCCAGTTTTAGTGTGTTTGAATCCAGTTTTAGTGTGTTTGAATCTAGTTTTAGTGTGATTGAATCCAGTTTTAGTGTGTTTGAATCCAGTTTTAGTTTGTTTGAATCCAGTTTAGTGTGATTGAATCCAGTTTTAGTAGTGTGTTTGAATCCAGTTTTAGTGATTGAACTAGTTTTGTGTATGTTTGAATCCAGTTTTAGTGTGATTGAATCCAGTTTTAGTGTTTGAATCCAGCTTTAGTATGTTTGAATCTAGTTTTAGTGGTGATTGAATCTTGCTTTAGCTTGTTTGAATCCAGTTTAATGTGATTGAATCCAGTTTTAGTGTGATTGAAACCAGTTTTAGTGTGTTTGAATCCAGTTTTAGTGTGTTTGAATCCAGTTTTAGTTTGTTTGAATCCAGTTTTAGTGTGATTGAATCCAGTTTTAGTGTGTTTGAATCCAGTTTTAGTGTGTTTGAATCCAGTTTCAGTGTGATTTAAACCAGTTTGTGTGTTTTGAATCCAGTTTAGTATGTTTGAATCTAGTTTTAGTGTGATTGAATCCAGTTTTAGTGTGTTTGAATCCAGTTTTAGTTTGTTTGAATCCAGTTTTAGTGTGATTGAATCCAGTTTTAGTGTGATTGAATCCAGTTTTAGTGTGTTTGAATCCAGTTTTAGTGTGATTGAATCCAGTTTTTAGTGTGTTTGGAATCCAGTTTAGTGTGTTTGAACCAGTTTTAGTGTCTTCTTTTGAATCTAGTTTTAGTGTGTTTGAATCCAGTTTTAATGTGATTGAATCCAGTTTTAGTGTGATTGAAACCAGTTTTAGTGTGTTTGAATCCAGTTTTAGTGTGTTTGAATCCAGTTTTAGTGTGTTTGAATCCAGTTTTAGTGTGATTGAATCCAGTTTTAGTGTGTTTAATCCGTGTTTAGTTTGTTTGAATCCGGTTTAGTGTGATTTGAATCCAGTTTTGAAGTGTGATTGAATCCAGTTTTTAAAGTGTGTTTTAAACCAGTTTTAGTGTGACTAAATCCAGTTTAGTGTGTGTTTGAATCCAGTTTTAGTGTCTTTGAATCTAGTTTAGTGTGTTTGAACCAGTTTTAGTGTGTTTGAATCTAGTTTAGTGTGACGGAATCCAGTTTTAGTGTGTTTGAACTAGCTATATGCTGTTTGAATCTAGTTTTAGTGTGATTGAACTTGTGTTTTAGCTTGTTTTGAATCCAGTTTTAATGTGATTGAATCCAGTTTTTATGCGATTGAAACCAGTTTTAGTGTGTTTTTAAACCAGTTTTTAGTGTGTTTGAATCCAGTTTAGTTTCTGTTTGAATCCAGTTTTAGTGTGATTGAATCCAGGTTAGTATGTTTGAATCCAGTTTGTGTGTGTTTAACCTGAAGTTTATGATTGAATCAGTTTTAGTGTGTTTGAATCCAGTTTTAGTATGTTTGAATCTAGTTTAGTGATTGAATCCAGTTTTAGTATGTCGTAACCTAGGGGTTTAGTGTGATTGAATCCAGTTTTAGTGTGTTTGAATCCGCTTTAGTTTGAATCCAGTTTTAGTGTGTTTGAATCCAGTTTACTGTGTTTAACCAGTTTGTGTGATTGAATCCAGTTTTAGTGTGTTTGAATCCAGTTTAGTAGTGTTTGAATCTAGTTTTTAGTGTGATTGAATCTAGTTTTTAGTGCTTGAATCCAGTTTTAGTGTTTGGAATCCAGTTTTATTTGTTTCTGAATCCAGTTTTAGTTTGTCGGAATCAGTTTGAAAAGTATTTAACCAGTTTAGTGTGATTTAACCAGTTTTTAGCGGCCGAATCCAGTTTGTGTGTGATTGAATCCAGTTTGGTGTGTTTGAACCAGTTTAGTAAGTGTTTGAACTGCTTTATGTGATTGAACCAGTTTATGTGTTTGAATCCAGTTTTTAGCTTGTTTGAATCCAGTTTTAGTGTGATTGAATCCAGTTTTAGTGTGATTGAATCCAGTTTTAGTGTGTTTGAATCCAGTTTTAGTGTGATTGAATCCAGTTTTAGTGTGTTTGAATCCAGTTTTAGTGTGTTTGAATCCAGTTTTAGTGTCTTTGAATCTAGTGTGTTTGAATCCAGTTTAATGCCGTGATTGAATCCAGTTTTAGTGTGATTGAAACCAGTTTTAGTGTATGTTGAACCAGTTTTTAGTGTGTTTGAATCCAGTTTTAGCTTGTTTTGAATCCAGTTTAGTGTGGGATTGAATCCAGTTTTAGTGTGTTTGAACTGCTTTTAGTTTGTTTTGAACCAGTTTTTAGTGTGATTGAATCCAGTTTTAGTGTGATTGAATCCAGTTTTAGTGTGTTTGAATCCAGTTTCAGTGTGATTGAATCCAGTTTAGTGTGTGTTTGAATCCAGTTTTAGTGTCTTTGAATCTAGTTTTAGTGTCTTTGAATCCAGTTTTAGTGTGTTTGAATCTAGTTTTAGTGTGATTGAATCCAGTTTTAGTGTGTTTGAATCCAGTTTTAGTATGTTTGAATCTAGTTTTAGTGTGATTGAATCCAGTTTTAGTTTGTTTGAATCCAGTTTTAATGTGATTGAATCCAGTTTTAGTGTGATTGAAACCATTTTAGTGTGTTTGAATCCAGTTTATGTGTTTCTGAATCCAGTTTAGTTTGTTTCCTGAAACTAGTTTTAGTGTGATTGAATCCAGCCTTTAGTATGTTTGAACTAGTTTTAGTGTGTTTGAATCCAGTTTCAGTGTGATTGAATCCAGTTTTTAGTGTGTTTGAATCCAGTTTTAGTATGTTTGAATTCTTAGTTTTAGTGTGATTGAACTAGAAGTTTTTAGTATGTTTGACCTAGTTTAGTGTGATTGAATCCAGTTTTAGTGTGTTTGAATCCAGTTTTAGTTTGAATCCAGTTTTAGTGTGTTTGAATCCAGTTTTAGTGTGTTTGAATCCAGTTTAGTGTGATTGAATCCAGTTTTAGTGTGTTTGAATCCAGTTTTAGTATGTTTAAATCTAGTTTTAGTGTGATTGAATCCAGTTTTAGTGTGTTTGAATCCAGTTTTAGTTTGTTTGAATCCAGCTTTAGTGTGATTGAATCCAGTTTTAGTGTGTTTGAATCCAGTTTTAGTGTGTTTGAATCCAGTTTAGTGTGATTGAACCTTGAAGTTTTCTGTAGTGTGTTTGAATCCAGTTTAGTGTGTTTGAATCTAGTTTTAGTGTGATTGAATCCAGTTTAGTGTGTTTAACCAGTTTCTTAGTTTGTTTGAATCCAGTTTTAGTGTGATTGAATCCAGTTTTAGTGTGTTTGAATCCAGTTTTAGTGTGATTGAATCCAGTTTTAGTGTGTTTGAATCCAGTTTTAGTGCAATAAATCCAGTTTTAGGTAATGAACTAGTTTGAAGTATGTTTCTGAATCTAGTTTTTAGTGTGATTGAATCCAGTTTTAGTTTGTTTGAATCCAGTTTTAATGTGATTGAATCCCAGTTTTAGTGTGATTGGAAACCAGTTTTAGTGTGTGTTTGAATCCAGTTTTAGTGGTGTTTGAATCCAGTTTTTAGTTTGTTTGAATCCAGTTTTTAGTG
>CM027098.1:100000-105000 GCA_015343265.1 Pao palembangensis | reverse complement strand
CAAAGGCATCAGCCGCTGGATTTGACGTCCAAAAATGTTGGCCTTCTGCCTGGTCCTCCCACATTTCGTTCGTAACCTACGTGTTTTTCACGAGACCAAAACCCGAATCAATACAGCACGAGGTGAGCCAGAAAGTAAAGATGGCGCACTCAGGCCCCAAACGCCCGGTGAATTACATATAGCGGTTGATTAATCAGATGTTTTATCCTATGGTTAGCATTTGTTCTAGTGTTTTCTCTCTCTGTAAGATAAAGAATCAAAGCTGGGTTAAATTAACTCGAAAATAAAATAAAAAACCAGTAGCAATACAGGAAGCAGAACCAAAAACACACAAAATAAAAGCACCGGCCTGGAACCCAGACCCAAAGTCTCCGTCACTGAATCACAGGTTTGAGTAGTTCGTTAACCTGACCCGACCCGCTCCGGCCTTTTTCCGCCAGTGATCTCGAGGATCAAGTGCAGAGGGACGGTCCGGTTCGACGCGGGCCAGTCGTCTGATTTCCGGGTGAGCCAAGGCGGCGAGGTCTACGCCAGTCGACGCCTCAGCCTGGGAAAGGACCGAGCCGTGCAGGGCGTGGTCTACGCTCGGGACCCGCACTAAGCAAGTCTGAAGACCAAGCTGTTCCTCCCACAGGTCCTCACAGGTGTGCACTCAGACTAAGTTCTAATGAGCCTAGCTCTGTTAAGTTTCACTGGGGGGGGTTGAAAAGCAGCTGTATGAATATTTCTGAGCGATGATGATGAGGAGGAGGAGGAGCAGGAGGAGGAGTCTTCCTCACGGGCTCCCTGTGGACTTCATGAAGCGTGTTTACTGTGTTTGCAGGTGAAGCTCAGTGATGCAAGCCTGACTCAGCAGCTACCGGAGATCCTGTTTCCGTGGCGCAGCGTGGTCGTCAAGGGCGATGGGACTGTGAGGCGGGTGAAGAGGGACTGGGTCATTCCTCCTATCAACGTCCCTGAGAACTCCCGAGGACAGTTCCCCGAGGACCTCGTCAGAGTAAGAAGCACGCACGGGGCGTGGGCCCGAGGCGCGGAAGCAGCACGCTGTGCAGCAAAACTACCGGTTCAACAAAATACAAAGTTTCTGCGTGTGATCGAGGAAGCAAACGGATTCACAGCCGATCGGCGCAACAGAAAGACGGAATGTGAGCTCACGTGAGCTGAAGCGTTCAGCGACTTCCAGCAACTCTCATTGTTTCTTCCTGCCTCTTTCCTGACCCGTGATGTAAGCGGTGATTGACTTAGCTTAGCCACGAAAATGAGGAAATCACAGGGCCAGTTTCATCTTGTTCTCACCTGATGCGACACTGGAGATGAAAACAGCCAGTAAGAACCAGTTTGCCGACTGGTTGGTGACTGCAGGCTAAGCTGGGCCTTTGTACTCTGGCTTTTTCTGGGTTTAAGCTGCACTGGGAAGTTTATGTTTGATGACGCTTAGCAAGTGTTTCCTGCGCAAGCATCCAGCGCCTGTTGGATGCTAACCATGCTATCCGTGCTAACCATGCTAACCACGACCCAGACCCTGAACTTATTCCCGTTTCAGCTGCAGCCAGACTTCCTGTGAGGCAGCCTGGAGCTCTGGCTGAGTCTTGTCAGTGTGAGCTGGAAGTCATCCTGACATATGAGACACATCCAGGTCAAACTCGCAAACTTTTGTATCCTAATTTTTTTATTTACCTTCACAAGGACAGCCACGTTGAAGGGAGGCAGAATACTACGATCAAGACCGACGGAAGTTCTGAACAAAGGAAAATGCTTCTTCTTTTCCCCAGGACTGTATTATTTATTTCCAGCGTTGGACCCACATCCCACCAGTTCTCTTTGCCCCTCCTCCATCTGTGTCAGAGATCCGCTCTTGTGACCGATAAAACTGATGCTGCGCTATAGCGTGACCGCCCCCGCGCCGGGACCAGCCTCGACCGAATCTTCATCATCAGTCCTGTACAGCCAGTTGTCCGGTCACTGTCCTCTGGACAGAGAGCACATCTCCAACTTCCCACGTAAGACCTTTTGCTGCAGCTGCTGCCATCCAGCAGCGTGGCTCTGGAGCAGAGGTGTCCAAACTGGAGGTCTGGGCCACATAGGCCCGTGAACTATTCAATCCGCCCGTGAGCCTTCACAATCATTTCTGAAGAGGGTTGTTAGCTTGATTGGTTAGAAAAGGTTCAGACCCCGCCTCCAGCACCACGTGGAGCTTCATCATCCATCTGTAGTTGGACCAGTTTACAGGCTCTTTACAATATTTCTCAGTCAAGGGTCCATCAAGTTATGATTTCTTTTTAGCTAACCCCTGGTCCTCATTGGGGGGTGGGTGGGGTTGGTTTTCTGCACCACCTGATCTAAAACCCAACGTGGCCCCATGTTGACCTCTCTTTGCTGACCTTTCACCTCTTTGGGCTATGTGGCAGCAACATTTAGGACGCGAAGGTGTTTTCTTCTCCATGTGATCAGCTAAAACGGGGTCGACCCCAGTTAGATTTTCCGATAAATGGCTGAAAACTCGAGGCAGTGAAGCCCAAAACGGATGTAGTCCTCTGAGCCGACTCGTGGATTGTTGCTGTCGCGGCCATTTTGAGCTCTCCTGTCTTCTCGGCCAGCACTTTGGGCTGCCTGCTCTGTTTTTTGATGAATGGGCCAGACAAAGACGCCCAGCATGTGACCGTTTCTAAGCCAATCAGTCAGTCCCAGTTAGCAAAACAGCTCATTCAATAAATGCGGCCCTAAGGAAGGATCAAAGGACGCTTATATAACGAAGCCTAGCTTTGGACCCGGCACACCTCTGGAAGAAGAAAAACATACAGTAGCGGTCCAAGTCCTGCTTCAGCTGCTGGTTCTACTCCCAGGCTGCCTCAGCAGCAGAGCTGGGTGTTTACCCCCATCGCTGTCACTCACGCTGCCTCGTATATGCTCTCTAAAGAATCAGCCTTGATAAAGCCTATTGCTCACACACACACACACACACACACACACACACACACACCTCCAGGAGCTGAGACTAACCTTGATCTGCGTGAACGGTGACGTGGCTACATCGCCTGTGCCCGTACGGGGCGGTAAAGCAGCGGGTAAGCAGGGCTATTTGCATTTAAGCGTTTCCTGAATATTCGGCGAGTCGCCTGAGGCAGGAATGTTTATTCATTCTAGGGTAGTACAGCACGGTTACATGGGAAAATAATCACACTGCTGATTAGTGATTACTCCTAAAAAGTAGTTTAGTTACTGATTACTTGATTTTAAAAGTAACTAAGAGTAAAAGATGTAAAAGACAACCAACTTTTAAATCTACTATTAAATCTGTTCTTCTTTAAAATGGCAATTAAACAAATACAGTCCTGGCAGCTTTTCATAATAAAACCACGATCAGAAATCGGTTTTCACGTATGGCCGCTTCAGAGTTGCACTTGAACGCGACCGTCAAAACGCCACCGCGTCACCGCACGACGCACGCGCAGACGGGCAGCAAAAATGCACGCCAAGACAGCGCCCAGTGTGTCTTTTGAAGCGAGACGGCGCGATGTACCCCGCCACCAACCGAGGTATGCTGGTCGGTAGCAGAAGCTCACGCCACACAACTCTGACACTAGCATCTTTAGCGGAAATCAACTCAAAACAGTGACTGCAGTTCCAGAGAGAAAATACGGATCTCTTTCCTGTGCCTGTGTGTGTGTGTGTGTGTGTGTGTGTGTGTGTGTGTGTGTGTGTGTGTGTGTGTGTGTGTTCCACAGCTGCGGGCCCACGCTGTCGACCTGAATGGGAATCAGGTGGAGAACCCCATCGACATCGTCATTAACGTCATCGACCAGAACGACAACAGGCCAGAGTTCACACACACCGTCTTCAACGGTTCTGTACCTGAAGGATCCAAGCCTGGTAACACACACACACACACACACACTCAGGGTCTGTGTGCCGATGTTCCTTTTGTGCTCCCTGCAGGCTCCATTGTGATGACGGTCACCGCGGTTGACAAGGATGATCCAAAAACTGCTAATGGGATGCTGAGATACAAGATCCTGTCTCTAGGAATCCTCTAGAGCCCTTCCCTGACATGTTCACCATCAACAACAAGACCGGTGACATCATCACGGTAGCGGCAGGCCTTGATCGAGGTGTGTGTGTGTGTGTGTGTGTGTGTGTGGATGGGTGGGTGGATGGGTGGGTGGTCACGCTCCTCCTTCCCTCCATACTGTAGCCTTTTTTTATAAATGTGACATCATGTTCTGTCTCCTGTGGTTCTTCTCATCAGCATATTAGGAGCCTCTAGCATGTACACTGCTAATAGCATGGTAATATCAGCAGGAGTAGTAACAGAGTAATAACAGAGTAATAACACTGGACCTGAAATTGTAGTGGTCACAATATCTAGATAACTAGAGAGCAGCTAGGCCAGTTAGCAGCTAGTGATCCATGTTATTACTACTAATACTAGTAGTAGTATTTGTAGTATGACAATGATGAAGATGATGACGATGGTGATGGTGGTGGTGGTGATGGTGGTGAAGATGATGGTGGTGAAGATGATGATGGTGGTGGTGGTGGTGATGGTGATGATGATGATGGTGGTGGTGATGATGGTGGTGGTGATGATGGTATGATGATGGTGGTGGTGATGATGGTGATGATGATGATGGTGGTAGGATGGGATGGTGATGATGATGATGGTGGTGATGGTGATGATGATGGTGGTGATGGTGGTGATGGTGGTGGTGGTGATGATGTGGTGGTGATGATGATGATGATGATGGTGATGATGATGGTGGTGGGGATGATGGTGATGGTGATGATGATGATGGTGGTGGTGTGGTGGTGATGATGATGATGATGGTGGTGGTGATGGTGGTGATGATGATGACGATGGCGGGTGAAGATGATGGTGGTAGGATGGTGATGATGATGATGGTGGTGGTGGTGGTGATGGTGATGATGATGATGCAGGTGGTGATGATGGTGATGGTGAAGATAATGATGGTGGTGGTGGTGGTGATGATGATGATGGTGGT